>VCAU01000038.1:0-57938 GCA_015844325.1 Aspergillus nanangensis | reverse complement strand
GGGGTTTTTTTTTTTTTTTTTTTTTTTTCTGTTGAGAAGATAGGAGTTATGATCTCCATTGTACAAAAAACGTAGGAATCAGGGAAGCTTGACACACTCCCAAGCCAATCAGCCTTGTCGGATCGACCAGGTGATGTGCTCTACTTTACATACAGGACGGAAGGACGGAGTACAGCAGCTCATCCCCTCCCCCTCAATCTAAAAAACGCCTTGATTTGAGGAGACGAGCAAGAGAGAGAGAGAAGAGAAAAAGGGAGAGATCTCACTGCCCTGCCTAACAGACTTGGCTGGAATGACCCCTGGGCCGATCCACCACCGACCGCACAGATCGCTCCCAAGTGGACTAGATTCGACCTGTTACAGGCCGTTGTTCGTCCTCAAATATTGGACCCTTGGAACAAATTCGCCGAGGATCCCGGGCCGGCGTCGAGTTGACGGTGTTGTGTGACCTAGTCTGTAACAGCCTCGAAGTCAGACAGTGACAGCGGGTCAAAGAGGCAAGCCCTAAACTAAAGACATCTTCATATCCCTGTCTGGGTATAAGGTTGACTTGGCACATTCCCCTCAAAAAGAACGTCAGAGGGAGGCCATTGAAAAATGGTATATATGCAGTGGGCTTACAGATGTTCCAGCCTCCGACTTTCCCATTTGCTTGGGTCGGGGGTAAATCCCGCTCTCACCCTGGATTATCGTCAGTAGATCTCTCGGCGCGCCATGATGTAAACGCGACAATCATGCCAATCACCTCATTTTTTGCACACTCCCCACCAAGTCTTGGTTTTACCCATCTCGGTAGGGATCGTCTCCATGCCATAAAATAAATTAAAATACTACAGTACTAAATTAAAATTAAATTAAATTAGATAAAGCCATCAGCCTCAGTCAGAGCTAGATTGAGTGGCGGTGCGCTCATGCGTCTACTACATACATATCACTACCTCAGCCACACGGCCCACCCGCGAACAAACTCCCCGAAGTGCACAGATGGTATACGATCAGCTAAGGAATGGGAATTTGTCATTCAGGAACAATAGTCCTGATGGATTTGCACGAATGAGATTCTGCCTAGGTTGAATGTTTTGTTTTGTTTTCTTAACCTCTCCCTCCCTCTCTCTCTCTCTCTCTTTTTCTATCCTTGTGCTTTGTGTGACAGTGCCCAAGACGCTCAGGGCGGCTACGGAAACTTTTCCTGCCATGTTTCGGGTCGCTGGTAGGCCCAGGCGGGTGTGTGACTTCTCGTCATGTCTATGTATGTTTGTATTAGACATCACATCGGAGGGCGGCTCGAAATCCACCCAATTGCGTTCTGGTGATGTACATTAGGGTTCACTTCAAGGTTCTAAAGGATCCTCGTTGCGTTGCATTTAGCCCAGAGAAAAGAAAAAGAAAAAGAAAAAGAAAAAGAAAAGAAAAAAAAAATCCCCCCAATTAATGCCGAAATCTCGTACTTTCTTGCTAGAATAAATTCTATATTATAATAATATATAAAATAAGGGGGAAATAATAAAAATAAAACAGACGGCCAAACAGGACGGTCAACTCGACTCAACTCCCTTGCATCGAGTCAGATCAAACAAGCTGCGATCTTTCAGGCTCCAATGTAGTGGGAAGAGCCACGTCGATCCGGTTTTTGTTGACTGGATAGGTCTTTTTTCCAGAACCCGATCGTCTTCTTCCAGCAACGAGGGAATTGGCATGGGTTCGTCATTTTTTGTTTGCACGGGAAACTGTTTGCTCAATCCATCCCGGTCTGGAACTGTTCAGCTCGTGTAAAAATCACCTACATTGCTAGAGTGGCTGGAAGATGAATCTGAACAAACGTATCCGCAATATCTCTCTGGTGGTTTGTTTGCTATGGAGTTCCCCGAATTGCTTTCTTTCTCTCTCTCGTTCTTACTTACTTACTTATTCACTCATCATGTTGAAATCTTCCTCTGCATCGAAGGGATGGATGTAAATTGCATCCACTTTCATGCAATAACTCAGATGTTGTCTATTCGACCGACCGACTGGCTGTGATTATTAGTATTATTATTATTATTATTATTATTATTATTATTATTATTATTATTATTATATTAACTCCTTGTTTACGCTCACCCGTGTTTGTCGATGTCCTCAACTATGCCTCAACAACCCCCAGACCAGACCGACTTTACCAGACAGATAGAACAATCCTGAGGGAGTCGGTGAAGAACCAGAACAGAAATGCCGGTAGATACCTGTTTTCCCCTACCTAACTAACCTACATATCCCGTCCCGAAAGCCATGCTCAACTCAAAACCGTGGACTCAAAGAGGCAACGCCAGCGTCATCGGTATCTCAATCCAGTCGGCCCGCGAGACTGATCATACAGGGTTAAAAAAAGGGAAATGGAAGGGGGTAAAAAAAAAAAAAAAAAGCGGTGATGATTCCCCATGTTCCTCGGCAACAAATGTCGGGTGCATCTTTGCTTCTTCCCGAGTTTTCTCCACGGCTCCATCGAACTGGCCGGCCTGCATGTTACTTGCGTCCAGATAGGATCCGCGTGTGCCCCCGTTTTGTCCAGATTGCGACCAGTCGGTGCCATTTAAGTTGTGAGTCTGTATGTACGACAGTGTACATCATTGCATACAGATTCACCGCTCCCTAACTGCGAGGGTTAATCGTTAATCCCATGGTGATGCAGGTGGACCGACAGCCGGTTCGGTTCGATCCTCAAGGGGTCCAGGGGAGGGTCCCGTTCTCTGTTCGTCCGTTTCATTCGTTCACCGGGGCGTTACAGTTATACGTGGCTATATATCCACCGAATTAACTCAGGGACGTACATCTAAACCTGCCAGAATGATATCGACAGGGTTGGACCTCTGGACCTGGACCTCGGCTGGCGTCGAGGAGTGGCGTATGGTCCACATTTACTTGCTTGAGTTGCAGTCTAATGCGATGAGGTGAGTTACTTGTTTGCATCGGAAGGATGGAAAGGTGGAGCCTTGTCCACTGAATCAACCCTGTTACTTGGGATCGTCGCCTCACCGATCCCGTTGCCAGTTCGTTGCTCCCCCCCACTCCTCGGGACGTTGGTACTTGCGTGATGTACTTTGGGGCTATCGGGTTCTAGTAGCGTGGGCCGGATGGGCTCTGCACTGTTCAAGGTGTTTGGGATGAGTGAGTGGTGGTGGCCAACCAGCCATGCAAGGCACTTCCATACATGTTCTGGGTTGTTTACATATCATATGCGGTCCTACACTTTGTGTGGAGGCGGTCAGCACTGACGGCAGGAGCTGTTTTTGGGGACGTGCTGCTTTGCTTGACTTGTTTATCTGGCGGTGGAGATTGGGATGTGCTGCTCTCTCTCCCTGGTTTTCTTTCATTAACTATAGGGTACGTAGTTGAGAGATCTTGAGGGCTTCCCATGTCACGTGGGCAAATGGAATGCGCCTTTGAATCTCCATTAGATATATCGATCTGGGGTTTTAGATGTACAACTTCACTTGGTACTGCATGTAATAGGGAATGTTATCAACCACTTGGGTTGTATTGGGATATTCAACGATGATGGCCTGTGGAGTGGTATCAATTGATGAGAGGCTTCGTATACAACTCTGGCACGAGATTCACGAAAAGGATAGTGACATCCATTGGCCAATGCGACTGATACAATCCCCCAGATTGATCAGGGTAATATATTCCTGCCCATGCTCTCATTCTCAGGTAGTATTCGACCACGGCTGGCTGTGGAATAAGTTCCCAGGAATGAATGTACAAAAGAACAAACTTCTATATACAGTATTGTCTATCTATGTAAATTCTTAATCTGATGAAACCATATACCGACAGAAAAGAAAAGAAAGGGTCTGTCTATCTATGCACAACTCGACCCCTAAGATTCCTTCCCCCTCTACTGGAATGCATTGCGCAGCTCAAGCTGGACCTTCCCATCAACCACCCCCTTAACGGAGATACTGCGCAAATCCTCCACAATGTAATCAGCCCCAGACTCTTGGAGCTTCTCCAACGAGTGTGTCGTCGTCAGGGCAATCACCGTGAACCCAGCCGCCTTGCCGGCGCGAATGCCCGACGGCGCATCTTCCAGCACAACCATCGAGGACGAATGTTCGAGGTCTAGGAGCTTTCGGCCCAGTAGATAGCAGCCGGGGTTCGGCTTACCCGACTCCACATCCTCCGCGACAACCAGCATCTTCGGGTGAGTGAGATTGAGGACGTCGAGCCAGCCGTCCACTAGAGCGCGTGTACCAGACGTCACCACGCCCCAGGCGGCGCCGGCTTCTTCCAGCGCGGAAAGGAAGGATCGAGCTCCGGGGATTTCAACGGCGTCGGCACCATATTCCTGGGGGATTCGGCCTTCAATGTAGCTCACATCTAGCATGGGGCGGCGGCGTCGTTAATGGTGGGGTTTCTTGTTTGGAGGATGGAGGAATTCAAGGCAGAATGGCGACTTACAATCCCAATTGGCTTTGGAAGGGTCGTACAGCTGCAGAGTATCAATGCTTCTGCGACCATGCGACGTGGCTAGAATGACGTTGGGGTCGACTCCTAACTCTGCGCCGATTCTATGGTATTGTTAGGCTTGGTGTATAGGTGGAGGGATGGGTTCAATGCGAGTAACTTACTTGTACCAGTGCTTCACGATCGCTAGATTTGAAGGATTGGTATCAGTATATTTACGAGATGGTGGCATTTACATGGCCACAATCCGGGGCTTACCATCTGTCGAGTCGACAATAGTTCCATCAAAGTCGGAGAGGATGCCATCGAAGGTGAGGACTTGCGGCGGGGCAGAGAATGAGCCTTGGGGTCCAGTCATAGTGAGGGGGGAGGGGGGTTTCAACGAGAGTAGAGATTGAATGAATCTGTGAGTTGGAGTCGAATACGACGATCCGATCGATTATTATCTATGAGTCTAGAACGAGACAAAAACTGCTAAGGTTGAATGGTAGTTTTACTTGGATGATGACTGATTCATATCAAAATTCCGCCGGAGATCGGCCCACAGTTAGTCCGGTTATCTTAGCGCCGCTGAAAATTATTCGGGAAAAGGCATCTTTTGCTCGGTCGGAGCCCTCCTCTCTCGCCGCTGATTATCTCCCCTAATAACAAAATTGAATTGATTATCTGACAAGATGGTCAAACTCGGTATGTCTGATTCTCACATACTTGTCTAGAATGCTTCATTATTAATACCATCCACAGGGAAGCACTCTAAGCGGACCCCCGTCCGTCTACGACACAAGATTGAAAAAGCTTCTGTGGCCAAGCAAAAGAAGCAGAGAAAGCTTGCGAAGAAGGTATCGTGTTCTTCTTAACATATTTATATCCTGTAAATTGCTAACTATGGATTCAGAACCCAGAATGGCGCTCCAAGATCAAGAAGGATCCTGGCATTCCCAACCTATTCCCTCACAAAGATAAGATGCTGCAAGAAATCGAGGAAAAGAGACGATTGAAGGCAGAAGAGCAAACGCGCATTCGCGACGAGGCCCGCGCTCGCCGAGCCACCCTGAAGGAGCAGGAAGGAAAAGTGGACGACAGCGGAAACGTTATGGTTCAGGGTGAAATTGACAGCGACGACATGCTGGATGACGAGGAGATGGACGGAGATTCTGGTGATTCTTCGAACCCAATGGCTGCATTGCTCGCTTCTGCGCGCGCAAGAGCCGCAGAATACAGCGATGGAAGCGAGGAGGACGACGACATGGATGAGGATGACGAGGAGATGGATGGCATGGACGAAGACGACGACGAGGGTGGGGCGGCGCTGGACGATTCGACCGCCCCCCAGCTGGTTAACGCACAGTCTTTCTCCAAGGAGAGCTCCCGGCGGCAATTCGACAAGGTTTTCAAGCAGGTTGTTGATGCGGCGGATGTGGTTCTCTATGTTCTTGATGCTCGCGATCCCGAGGGAACCCGCTCCAAGGAGGTGGAGCGTGAGGTCGTGGCGGCTGCCAACGGTCAGAAGCGACTGATTCTCATCCTCAATAAGATCGATCTTGTTCCTCCGCCGGTGTTGAAGGGGTGGCTGGTGCACCTGCGACGATACTTCCCCACACTGCCATTGAAGGCATCCAACGGTAGTGGCAATGCGCACAGTTTCGACCACAAGCAGCTCACCGTCAAGGGTACCTCCGAGACCCTCTTCCGTGCTCTCAAGTCCTACGCCGCCAACAAGCAGCTGAAGCGCGCCATCTCCGTCGGTGTCATTGGCTATCCCAACGTCGGCAAATCCTCCGTCATCAACGCCCTTGGCGCTCGTCTTAACAAGGGCTCTAGCAACGCATGCCCGACTGGCGCCGAGGCTGGTGTTACCACCAACCTGCGTGAAGTGAAGCTGGACAGCAAGCTGAAACTCATTGATTCTCCCGGTATTGTCTTCCCGAACGCGGAGAAGGGCAGCAGCAAGAAGGGCAAGAAGTCGGAAGAGCAGGCTCGCCTAGTGTTACTGAATGCCATTCCCCCGAAGCAAATCGAGGATCCTATCCCAGCTGTGAACCTCCTGATCAAGCGTTTGTCTACGTCTGAAGACCTTATCTCCAAGATGCTGCGACTTTATAACGTCCCACCGTTGTTCCCTGGTGCCGGCGATCAGACCACCGATTTCCTGATTCAGGTCGCCCGGAAGCGTGGACGTCTCGGTAAGGGTGGTGTACCCAATGTCGAGGCCGCGGCCATGACTGTCATCAATGACTGGAGAGACGGACGCATTCAAGGATGGGCTAGTGCCCCTGTGCTCCCTGTGGTAGTGGCTACAGAGGGCGGGGCGACTTCTTCTGAGTCCGGCGTGGACACAAAACAGGTGGTCACTCAGTGGGCTGCCGAGTTCAAGATCGAGGGATTATGGGGGGATGGAGCGGCCGATGAGGAGATGGAAGAGTGAAGTGGTTTTGTGTTTTCTGCTGAGAATATAGGGATACCAAAAAGGCGTTGCCTGGCTTGTTCTTAAAATGGTAGAATGATGATTAGATACATGAATCCATGATTATTGTTATTCTGTTTGACTTGCTGTATTTCTTGTCTAGGTCGTATTTACAACTTATTAAGTCGGATATATGATGGATTTTTATTGGTGTGTAGCTTTTATTCATGTTATCAAAGATACTGTGTAAAAAGATGGTGACTCTGGGAATTGTAGTTAGAGTGGTTGTCAGTGATGTGATGCTATATATATATACACACTTAGGTTGGAGGGATAGAATCGGATTGATTATTATTACCATATATAGGTTTCAAGTCACGATTTAATAGAAAACCAAGCATAATCGGAGATTCTCCAATAAATAGAGCAAATCAGAATAAATCCCCCGGGGGAATGGAAGATACAATTAATATCCATAATATGGATATACATAGTAGTTCCAAGACCGGAGAAGCAATTGCCACTTACTCCCACGCGCTCCCGCATCCACCGCGTCGCGTAATTTCCCACCTCATTCATTTCACGATCTTTTCCGACAACCTCACCTCAATCCAATATAATATAACTCGACCAGAGAAATTAACAGACATTACCACCCCTGCATTTTATACCGATCACCAACTATCACAACCTACTGCTACAACTGCATCCTTGGTTTTCGTCAACCCCAACCGAATACACCAAGTAGGAGGAGGAAAGAGAGGAAGTCCCCCCTACCAACCAACCACCATGCCTCGAAAATCCACCTCCAGTACTCCAGGTGACCTGGAGGATACCGCATCTCCAGATGTGCAAGTGCAGGTTACCACACAGTCGCAAGCGCAGATCCTTCAAGTGACGGAACAGCAGCTAAAGGCTCGAGCAGAAGGGGGCGCAAGCATCGAGGTAATACTTTCTGTCTTGCCTTTCTCTTCGCTTCTTAAAGGAAGGATAACAAGCAATACAAAATAATGGAGATTCCATTCCATCGATTCAACCGATACTAACCTCAGGCGTGTCTAGGATTTTCTTCTTCCACGTTCGCTGACACTACGACTGGCCAAATCGGTTCTCCCTCCCAACACGTCAATCCAAAAGGATGCGGTGCTTGCAATCCAGAAGGCGGCGACGGTTTTTGTTTCGTATCTCTCTTCGCAGTATGTATCGGTCCTTGTTGTTCGGCATCGGAAGTTTTATTTGTTTAAACTCCCCCCCCCAAAAAAAACACACACACACACGTTGGGTTGGTCTGGGATGCTAATGTGACTGTAATATTGTGACAGTGCCAACGAAGCCACGTTGAAACGAACGGTGGCGCCGTCCGATGTTTTCAGCGCGATTTCTGAACTGGAATTCGACTCGTTCCGTACACGACTGGAGAAGGAGCTTGATGCGTTCACCGAGTTGAAGGCTGGAAAACGAAAGGCCAAAAAGGGAGACAACACTACGACAGAACAGGTGGAGAATGGGTCAGGCGTGAAATATAATGAAGAGGGGATGGTGGCAGGGACGACGACGACAACAAATACCGCTCGAGGGGCTAAGAGGGTGAAACGCACGGAGGATGGAGATGGTGCTGCTGGGCGAGTGGATGAAGTGGATGATGGGGATGAGACGCAGGATGAGCCGGAGCAGGTGGATGAGAATGAGACGGAGGTAGAAGAAGGGGATGACGCGGAGGAGGAGGAAGAAGAAGAAGAAGAGGAGGAGGATGATGACGGTGATGACGAGGAACATCCTGAAGAAGAGGATCCTGATCGAGTGGAGGATTTGGATCGACATGCTGGCGCGAGACGGCCGATGGATCCTGATGCAGCGGGGGATGAGACGGAAAGTGATGATGAGAATGATGATTCCGGGCCTGGATCACAGCTGCGCGGGGACTTGGGATTGAGATAGCGAGATGCGACCTTGTTCGTGGTGCTTTCCCTACCTTGGTCGACTACTAGTTATAATTATACATATAAGACGAATTGTACGGCTCTGGGTTGTTGATTTATTATGCTTCCATTAGCAGATCATATACAAGAAGCTCTCAGTAACCATCATGCCACATAAATTGATTGTGGAAGTGTGTCAAATCCACCCCCCAAAGCCATATAAATAATAATGATAACAATTCTATCATCGCAGTGATAGCTTTCACCATTTAACGCCATCCGTAAAACGCCGTATGAGTGACCAGGTATGCAACCCACTGTTATGCCACCGACAATGATTCATAAGGTATACAATAATGATGAGGGCAACAGACTTCCCCCAAACGACAAACCCAAACGCCAAGGCAACAAGCAATGGTCTATCCTGGTATCTCGAAGACAATCACACAAGACAGGCGCTGCCGGAGCAGTCCCGACAAAAAGAACCGAAGAAGAAAAGAACAAGGAAAAAGATGATAGAAAATAAAAGAGCAAAGGAAATAGACTCATAGCGATCCGATTTCAAGGTCGCACCGCTCATGCCGTCGGCTCGTTCAACAAGCGGCCCATCCCTTTTGGGATCGACTTGGGAGAGATCGTATCGCGTTGCTGGCAGCTGTTCCGACATGGAGTCCCTTCTCTTTGGTCCAAATTGGGAACCATGGGTCCATTGTTGCGGGCTTCGCCAGGGGGCAGTGGGTGCATCGGCTTCGAGTCGTTTTTTTCCAGCTTGACTGATTTGTCGCCAACGGTGGCAACCTTTTGGACCTTGTACCGGGAATTCTGGTCAATTCGAGCGTTCTTGACAGGTTGACTTTTGGTGGTGCGTTTGCTCGGCGCACTTTGTTTCTTGGGAGCGGCTCTTTTCGTACCGGATTTCTTGGGAGCAGTGGGCTTCAGGACATCATTGAGACTTCGTCCCTTGCTTGCAGGGTTCGCGCGGGGTTTATTGGCCGTGGCATTGGGCGGCAGTTGTGACGTTCCTTCATCGTGACTGGACGATGGTGTAAGGAATCCAGTCTCGGTCTTCTGTTTCTTCTTGGGAGTTTGAACCACGATCGAGAAATCTTGCTCACTCTTGACGCGCTCCACCTCAGATAACGAGCATTCATCAAACATCGACTCGGAGTGGTCATCCCATTGTTTCAGGCCCACGAGACGGGCAACTTCCTCGCAATTGCCCTTGACCATCAGATCCCAACAGTCCTCGAATTCCTTGCCCACTGGCGGCTCTTCATTCAACCACATAGTCACACCGTTTCGACGACTCCGGATCACGGAGCAAAGACTCTTGACGAGGCGACGCACTCCGGGGATTTTGAGACTGGTGCCAACCACAATCAACGCATCCGGGCGCGAACGGATATCGGCGTTCATGACGGAAGTGATGGCCTCCTCGTCCGGGTTATGTTCGTTGTATAGGACAATGCGAGGTCGCATCTTGCCGATTCCATGGCTGCGCTGGCCGGTTTCCATGCGGAAATCGTTGTTCTTAGAGCACGCGGGACATTCGGGCGCGTCGGGACGGTCGAACATGGCGCAATCAAAATCCAACAGGTGGCGGCATTTTTGGCAGACCATTTTGTCGAGGCTGCCATGGAGTTGAATGGTCCGCGGCCAAGGGGCCTTGACGTTCAGGGGAATTTGAGTGGCCAAGGGGGGCATGGAGGTTTCGATGCCATCGATGTTTTGGGTGTATAGGCGCGTCAAGCGTCCTTCGTGGCCGAGACGCGCTAACATGTGGTGAAAGGCCGTGGGGGACGTCTTGGCGGCCTCCTCGGAGAGCGACCGTACCATGTCTTGGAATGAGGCGGTTAATGTTTCATCTTGGTAGACGGCGGCATCGAACAGTAGCTTGCCCGAGGCCTTGAGGTTATGTTTCTTTTGCAACGACTTGAAAAGACCATCCGTGGAGCGAAAGTCGGGGACTGTGTGACGCGATCAACATGGTTAGCGTTATGCGTGGGTTGGGGATGGTTGGTGAGAGGAGATTGGGGATGATGCATACTGCCCGCGGAGGTGGAGATGCCTGCTCCAGCAATGACCACAATCTTGCGGTGACGACGTAGAGTTTTCCGCAATAATTCGATCTGAGTCAGCTGTTGACCACGCGAGAGCTCCGCACCAGATGAGAGATCTAGACGTTGTGTTCGGCGTTCTTTGGGGGCGGCGACGCGACGTTTCTTCCTTGCGGGCGGCAGTTCATCTTGGCCGCGGGCGGTGGTTGACTCGTCGGTGTCTTGCGACAGTGGCGGCGAAGGATAGTCAAATCCGGGCGGTGGTGTTGGTGATGCTGGCGGCGAGCTCAACGCGGAACAATCCGAAAACCCATCATCCACGGTGGACTCCATGGTGGAGAATATCGAAGGGTATTAAAGAAAAAGAAGAAGAAGAAACGGGGGGGGGAGAGGAGAAGGAAGAAGAAGATTTTGTAGTTAAATAGTTTTTCAAGGTGGAGAAAAGAACGGGGGAAAAATGAGAAGAGAGAGAAAAAGAGAGGATGTTAAAGAGGAGACAAAACACGAACACCGGAAGAAGAACAAGAAGACGAAGGGCGACAAAGAACAGCTGAGTGATCACAGTGTCGAGAAAATCATGGATTGAATAATTATTTGGCAGAATGCGATGATGCTGAATCTTTTCCCCTTTTTCTTTTTTCGTTTTTCTCTTTCTCTCTCTTTCGGCTCCAGTTGGAGAGGGTGAGGATGAAAAAGGAGAGGGAATCCAAGGAGAAACGGGGGGGGGGATTAAAAAGGAAATTAAATGGTTGGAAAAAGGGAAAAAAACACACACAGAGAGTGATGAGGTCAAGGCGGAGGGGGGACCAGAAGGAACGGAGGCATCGATGTCTGGTTCTTCTCTCGCTTGGGGCCGATGTTGTGTTGTGTTTATTTTGACCCACGAGGGATCGAGGCAGATGGTAAATTCAGGGTTCCTACTGACCTCGAAGGAATGTCCCGTTGATGGGCGATATCTATAGAACAAGGGAGGATGAATGAATGACGCTGATATTGACAGCAACCGCAACATCAACAACATTCAATCCAAACACGAACTAACCGCCGTGGCTCTCCTGATTGGCTGCTCCGGATATTCAAGCCCGCGCGCATTGGCGGTGGGATCAAACTTGTATGCATGCTTAGTAGTTGATATCAAACTTACTTTACTCTATCCTATCCTATCCTATCCAGGTAAGTATCCCCCTAGGTCAGGTAAGTATACCCTTTCATCATCAACTTCAATGATAAGAATCAAACAGTAAATCAATCATCGTATGACTATCTACCTCTCTGTATAGTCCCTAGGGAGATAGATAATCCTCTCCGTACCTAATTTTCTCCCACGGATCGTTCTGCCGAGTTGATCCCTGCGTGGGGTATATTAATTATTCGAAACCCATCAATTGGGCTCTATTCAACTAATCTTCTCCAATCGAACCAGATTATCCATGGCTTCGGGGGGTGATCAAAATTCAAGTCTCGTCTCCTCTTGATAATATTCTCGCGTTCCTTCAGCGATTTAGGGCAAGGGGTAGACCATGGTGATTGGTTGATCGCGTTGGCCCGGATACGGCAGCCATGTGACCTCACATGATGCTGAGTCAGCCGGGCCGTTGGCTCCACCCGGATCAACTGAACTCATTATTATGATTAGGATCATGGTCAATGATGATGTTGATTATCACCATGACCCGGTAGGAATTGAAGCCCATGGCCTTGGTTGAATCGACCTAAGAGCCCAGTACCTTATTCCCCACTAATTTTTTCTTATCCCATTCCCCTCCTCCCAATCTCCCATCCGGTTTCCATGTGGCTTGTCCCGTGCACCGCTATCAGTGCACTGGGGCTCCATTTCCTTTATTATCCCAAAGAACAAGACATATAGGGCTATGTACTATGCCAATCGGTCCGTTAGATCAAAGGCCTCTATCCCGTTTTATCTTAAACCTACATAACGTACCTATCCATTTCCCCTTCTTTTTTCCCTCTGTGTTCCCCCCCCCCTTCACAACTCGTGTCTCTCCATCTCAGCATGCCCATGATCATGGACGACGACATCAATGTGGACGACCTATTTGGGGAGCCCGCCTCCCTCGGATTGGGTTTACCAGCAAACATTTCCGTTAAGGGTCTTGCGCAACGCCTGGATGAAATGCGCTTGTTGGGCTGTTGCCAGTAAGTGAAAAACAAAGCCATGGCCTTATTCTTTGTCAACAATATTGTTGCCTTCGTGCTGACCCTGTTTAGAAAGATTGCCTGGTCAAAGCAAGGATGTATCGCATATATCACTCCAGATTCTTTACGAGTCAATCTGCGTCATCTAGAGTGTCGCCCTTCCGATGGGAAATGGGTCCTCAGCGATGACACTCCACTACTTCCAGTCACCGAGGCTCATACTGGCCATCCCATCATCCACGTGTGCTGGAACGAGGTCGGCTCCGAGCTGGCCGTCGTAGACTCATCTGGTCGTGTCTCCATCTACAATATCGCCATTGCGCTCAACAGTTTAGGTGGACTGCGCCAAGCAGCTTTTGATACTGATGATGATGGAGCCCAAATTGTCGGCATGATGTGGCTGAATGTTCAACGCTCGGTATGAACCGTAGAACCCAGTCTTTCAGGTGTCGCATTATCTTTCATCTATGACTATGGCTTATATTTTACTTTCCAGGTACATGCCTTCAACCAAGCGGCGAAAGTACAGGGCCGTTGGGCATATTCCCCATTTCGGCGGCGTCCAATCCCCCCATTTCACCCGGCTGGTAAAGCGGGTTTGATCTGCATCACAAGGTCCGGCATCATTCGGTTTTTGTATCAAAATCCTGATGGCAGATGGGCCGAGATATCTGCTGAGTTGAAGAATACCAGCTACTCAGACAGGTTATTGACCCATGCGGCCCTGGTGGCCACTCCGGGTGGTATTTTAGTCGTGACACATTCTGCCTGCCAGAAAATCTGCTTTTATCGGGTTCAAATCAATTGGACTCCGGCTCAATGGGATCCCAGTCAGCTCAAACAGGCACCCGCTCAGTTTCCAACCCCAAGTTTTCGGTTTATGCATTCAAAGGTTGAAGTTCCTTGCAGTATACCAATGAATCGCGGCGCGAGCGAGAATTCCGAAGGAATAGCACCATCCACCAATACTCTATACTCTCTTACGCGTCTCGACATTGTCCTAGCGGCCCATGATAACTCGGCAGGAATGGCATCGAATCCATGGATCGTCGGCATCTTCTCCATACCTTCTCATGCAACCGCTGATCACCCACAACAACAAGGGCCTCCAAGTGTCATTGTCCGATGGCAATTGGAGTCTGCACCGCAACTGATTCATCAAAAGTTCGATGAGGTATCATCGAAGAAAAGTAATACCCAAGTTAAGGTATGTACCATCTCAGTTTCATACCGATGAACATCGCTGACAAGGACATTAGCCCAAAGCTGTGCTACGCCGATTAGAGGATATCTTTAGTGATAAATATATCGTCTCAGTGGAGCAAACGGAGTACGGCAATGTACTCGCTCTGACTTATGACGATAGCTCAATTGCTTTTTATGACCCAAAGACCATGGCTGTCTTTAATGGTGTCAATGATTCCGATACGGTTACTAGCCTTGCCCAGGCAGGATTCCACTATACTACCGAGCTCACAGGTAGGACACAATTGTATATTCCTTCAAATAGGCAGGCTAATGCTGACGGCTCTCTAAAATAGGTCTCAATATCAGCTTCTCCCCGAGTGGATGCAATGCTGTCATGCTTGATAGCGAGGGTCAGGTGCAACTAAGATGCATGGAGCATTCATACGGGGCCGAAAGTGGGCTATATGATGAGAGTATGTTTTCGTTGGCCTGATACCCACAATGGAAACCTAACCATTATAAAGACAAATTTTCTGCGGCAGTGAGCTCCCTGACGCTGGCATTTTGCCGAGCCTGCGGCGCCGAAATCAACTCCGATGACCTTTTATTGATTTTACGACGACAGCTATCCCCAGGTCAGCAAGCCTATCTCTCATTGAATCCGAACGGCTGATCTGATACCTAGTGCTAGAGGCCCAATCCACCTTCATCAATGAGGTTTACCGCGCGCTACCAATTAACTGCAATTTCACCCAAGAGAATGATAAATTGATGAGCCATCAATACCTTCCGAAGTGCTTAAGCATACAAGCTGCCCTAGGGTATCAGAACAAATATAAGCCGCGCAGCTTTTCCTCTAACATACCTTGGGCTATTCTCCAGCTTCGCCATGCCTCGGTCCTATATGCCTTATTCCTCCAATACAATAAAGGCGGCCAGACAGAGCCACCGGATCCTGGTAAGATTACAAATGCAAATCTTTTCTCCCGATCACTGCTAATAATAAAAAATGCAGAGGCCCTCAGGATCTTATTGGGTAATACCAAATGGACACTGGATTTTTTGCATTGCGTCTTGAACGCGCTTCTTAATTTATCGGACGATTTTGAAAGCGTGTCATCCGATCAAGAGGCCTTTGCACAAAAACGTGCGTATCCATATGACTCTTCCCTGGAGGGTTAAGAAAACATATCCGTACTGACTGCTTGACATGTGATAGTGAAATCTACAAACTCCCTACCCCTGATCATTATTCTTTCCAGCATGTCCCGGGCATTCCTGCGGTTCATTTGCCGTGGCCTGCGCGGAATGTATGCAGGATACACCGCCGTACCCCTTGTGGGTGATGCCCGCGTCTACTACTCAGAAATCTGCCAAACGCTTGACACATCTCCAGTCCGAATAGACGTGTACGAGAAATTTGTCGCCGGGGTTGATTCGGCAGTCCGACATGTATACCAAGGTGCGGGCTTTGGTGATGCTGAACGCCCTGGGCCCGAGAGAGAATTATTGGTTAATTCTCGTATCCCGCCAGTTCTCGTTACCGCTGTGACTACCATCCTGCGACAGACTATTCCCGTTCTCAAGCCGGAAATTGACCGTATGGCTATCTACATGGGCGATTACAGTTGGCTTGGACTTGGCACGGATCGCCGCACAGAGATGTACCGTAGGACCCGAACTGTGGATATCGTCAAGAAGATTCCCTTGCGGACTCTTACGCCTTCGGCTGCAGGGGAGGATAATCATGAAGGGAAACAGAACAGCCAAGGCCAGTTGCGAAGGCGATGCGTGCGGTGCTGCGAGGTGTTGTGTGGCGCGTACCCCCCTCGGCCACTGCTTTCGTTCCGAATGATGTACAAGCTGGGGTATGTGCGATATTGTATTTGTGGCGCGGCTTGGACCTTGGGAGAGCCTAACCGGTAGATGACCCTGGTGGTCGGTGGTTTGAGTTAGGGGAACCGAGATATGTAGTATATACCCTATAATTGAAGATGTTTCATGGGCAGAGAGAAGATTATAGGGGTAGTATATGGGCTGGGGACTCTTTTAAACGGTCATATGTAGCCACCAAGCTTATTCGGTTACCAACCCGGATAGTTAGGAGTAGGTACCCTACCTACAGTTAGGCAGCTTTGGTATTGTTCATGAACAAGGCAAATCGCATGTCCACAGACGAGCTCTGTCGAACCTACGAAACCCAAGGGCCACAGCCAACTATTCCACACAAACCATGTCGCTCCCAGCAAACTAACCCAGCATAAGAGAGCTCGGCAATAAAGAACAAATAATATGTCATGTCAAGTCAAGCATTCATTTAAATCGACCTGCATCTTCCTTCTAAGATACATCATCAATGTCTTTTAAAGAAACGTTTTTTTGGTGAAACCGACCCCCACACAAGGTGGTCAACCTGTCAACCTGGTAACGACGTTCCCATAACTCCATACAGATCCAGACACAATCCCGACTTCCATTTAAGCCTGTTGGTGACCAAAGATTAGTTACCAAATTCGATTCAGGATGTTCTCGCTTCCATTCGACTCTGGCGCAGATGCCTGGGGGTCTTGTGGGACGCGGCTTGGTTTCCTCATACCTTAACAGCGAACTTCCGCTGGGGGAAGTGGACCTGCTTCTTCTGGGCCTTCTCGGTCTTGAGGGTAGCCTCGTGCTTGGTCAGGCGGCGACGGATGGCACGGGTCTTCTTGGCCCGGAGGTCAAGAGGAGAGTACTTCTTGTTCTTGTAGAAGACACGGAGCTGAGAGCGCTGGTTGGCGTTGATGACGGTGAGGACACGAGCGATCGACTTGCGAACGTCATGGCTGTAGGGAAAAAAAGAATCACAGATCAGTATGTTTTATCCTTCGTTTGTTTTCATGTGGTGCGGTTTGAAGTCTGGTAGAATTTGCGCCCGGGGTTTCTCTCTCTTTAATTCATGAAAAGAAAAATCGTGAGTTTCCTCTCTTCTTCTCCCTTCTTTCGTAGAATTATCGCTGTCGAGGCTTGACTTCGCTGATTTCCTTTTTCTATTCCGGGCGCATGGATTCTCTTTGGTGGATATTCGGGGTAGTATGTTGGGTAGGGTTCTGAACGCACATTCTCAGAGTCTTAGAGGAAGCACCACCGGTGATCTTCTGAACGCGGAGCTGAGAAAGCTCGAGCTTCAACTCCTCCAACTGCTTGGTGAGTTCATCCTTGTTCTTTCCCCAGAGCTGACCAGCCTTGACCTTGGACGACTAGATTATGATAGAACTTGTCAGCGTCACGGATCATAGGAAATAAAAAGCGACGCAATTTTTTTTTCAATAATTCGTCTCGCAGGAGATTAATTCACGGCGATTCACATACCATGGTGGGCGGCTTCGTGTCGAATCGTACGGTTGTCGAGGTGAAGATTGAAGACGGACCGGTTCAATTTGGATGTTCGTTGTGGGACTAGGGTTTTTTTTTCGCCCTGCGTCGTGCGGGCGGCTTAAGCGGGCACGTGATGGATGTGGCTTTGCTTCCGGGTGTGGCTGGTGCTTACATAAGACCTCACTTATGACGCCGCCTTGAACCTTACCGGACTGGGCGATGGAGCCGTGGAACAGATGGATGTTTCGCTGATAAAGTCCATACTTGCTTCACGACCCCAGCCAGACAGAGGCTGATGAACTTCATCTATGATATAACTCAATATCTACCTTGATAATCGCTAATTTTTCGCCCGTCTTATCCTTCTCCGGCAACTCGATATTCCCTAAACGTATCCGATCGTGCACCACCATGGCCACCTCTACCGGCACCGGATGGGCTCAACTCCGACAGCAGGCCCGCTCGTTGGAAGGCCAGGTACGATCCCCATGGCGTCAAGACCTCCTCTTGTCTTGGAAATTTTGACGATCTCCATGATGTTTATTTTATTTATTTATTTTGGGCGGCGTAGCTAATCAACTTCTATGATGATAGACGGGAAGCTTGTTTCACACCTATTCGCAGTATGCGTCGATGGCGAAGCTGCCCCAAACACCCTCCGAAGAAGAGCTCCGTGTTCAATCGCAACTGAAAGAACTTCTGGACAAGGTACCTCCCTTCTTCTTCTTCTTCTTCTTCTTCTTCTATCCATCCAACATTCGGTCTCCTGACACCCCTGTGATTCCAGCGCGAATCCCTGGTCGCCCAACTCGCCCGCCTCCTCGACTCCGAAGCCACCCTGACCTCTTCCGCACTGAAACAGAACAATCTCGCCCGCCATCGCGAGGTGCTCCAGGATCACCGCCGCGAACTCCAACGCCTTACCTCCGCGATCGCTGAATCTCGTGATCGCGCCAACCTCCTGTCTAATGTCCGGTCGGATATCGATGCTTACCGAGCCTCGAATCCTGCCGAGGCCGAGTCGGATTATATGTTAGAGGAGCGGGGGCACATCGATCAAAGTCATAATGTGATTGACGGGGTTTTAAGTCAGGCTTATGCGATCAATGAGAACTTTGGTCTTCAGCGTGAGACTCTGGCAAGTATCAACCGCCGTATTGTTGGAGCTGCGGGCCAAGTTCCTGGTATGAATGCGTTGATGAGCAAGATTGGTACGAAACGGAGACGCGATGGGTTGATCCTGGGAGGCTTTATTGGCCTCTGCGTTTTGATGTTGCTTTTCTTCCGATGAATCGTCTTGTTACGCTACGATGTTTAATTCTGTTTCTTTCTCTTTTTTTTTTTTTATCTGCGCAATGTTTGAAATCTATCAGTGGGCTCTTTCCCTTGTCTATATGAGGACCCGGGGCGTTTTGTGGGTGTTTTTTTGACATGTGATATTTCCGTTCTCATTGCTATTATACAGGGGATCTAATTCTAACGGATGCTAGCGTTGCTGTTCGAGCCATTTGCATATGTTACACAACCTCCTCCTCCCGAGCCTGATGTATGTCTGTATATACATGTGAAATAATTGATATATGTTTTTCACATTTTAAGGCTTGGTGACAACTCTGGCTTTTTGACTTGTCGGTGCGCCTGGGTGTCTTGCTGCCCACTCTTCTGCCGGCATTTCGGATTCCATACTGATCCGCCTCTCTTGGGTAAGCTTGCGGACTCCGTTGTTGAGCGCTTCCAGCTCGATCTTTTCCGCAGGACCACTACCGGCCCACCGAATTCGGCAGTTCTCATCCAGTAGATAGACATACCCAACCTTGCCATTCATCATCCCGATGGACTCTTTCAGCCCATCTGTAATGCCCTTGCGCACGAGGAAATAGCGCGGGTGCTGGTGCTCTGGCAGTTTTGTTCGCATGCGCCACATGAACATGCGCACAAGCCACGCCTTCATGGCATTCTCCTCCAGGTTGATGTCAACCTTCTGCACCACGCTCTCGTTACCTTTGAACGCCTCGTAAAGTCCCGGATTCTGCTCCGGGCCCGTGAAAGTCGCGATTTGCGATTCAGCCCAAACGCTGGAAAACAGAGTCACGACTGACACCCTTCCGCGGAGAATAGATGTGGTGTTCTGGGGCTCTTTCGGCGACGCCAGCGTAGTACCGTACATGTTGGGGAAATAGAGCGCTTTGTCGCGTTTGAAGAGCCGCGAGTTAGCCGAAAAAGTCTTTCCTTGGTGATATTTCATATTCGACCATTCACGGAAGTAGGGCTTGGCGACTTGTCTTGTCCTGCAGTAGCAAATATCAGAAGTTAGCTTCGCTAGGTCTTTGGTCTATGCAGGGAGATGACTGCGCACAGTTCTTTGCGTCGCTCAAGATGCCGGTCGTAGTTGACGAAGTCATCGCGTTTTTGTCGGATGGTCCGCGAGTCGATTCCTGAGTTCTGTCCTTCTTGGGGAGGGATTACGCTGCCGATGGGTCGGTCGAGAGTTGGGGGTACGAAATCTTCGTCACCGGGTTCTGGGGCAGCGTCGGAGGATGGGGAAGGTGATGGAGAGGCATGCTGTTTGAATTGGACTTTGTTGGCGGTGGTGGACTTGGGTACTGCAGACGATGGGGATGGGCTCTTCGCATTGTCTCTGTTGCTGCTGGAGTAGTAACGTAGAAATGGCTTGGATTGGAGAGTCGACGTGAGTACCGCGGGATTGCGGAGTTGGCAGTTGAGGCAGCGTCCTTTTTGTGAGACAGAGGCCTCGGCAAAGGAGGAAAGGAGCACCGAGCGCTTCCACATTGTGACGGATGGTGTCTTAAACCAGGTGTTGTATTGGATCTTTTGGTCGACGACTAAAGTGGAAGGCCCGATTCGGGAAGTGTAATGCGGTGGATCCCGTGACTTGGTGGCATTTTCGTGGTTTGCCCCACGCGTCGAGCGTGTTGGATGATGAGTATTCCATCCTACGTGAGCATATCGTCACCTGCTAGGCAGGGACGGAGAACTGACCTATCTATGGCTCGACTGCCTTTGGAGGCCGTGCGCAAGACTTCATTAGGATCCAACTTGACGCCAGGACATGGCGAATACGAGTTCTGACAAGGAGAGGTTTTTTAAGGGGCTTGAACTACTGGACCACTGGTCGGATGACAATCAGGCCGAAGATGACTTTGGTCATCTCATAGCTCTCTCTAAAGGCACTAATAATAATGATGATGGAGGCTCGCATCATCAGCCGCAACAACAGGATCATGATGCTGTTCCTCCCAAGTCCCCGGCTCTCTTGCGTCGCTCAACCACACCAGCTGTCCTGCAGTCATCTCCCTTGGATTTTGCACGTCTAGGAGAAAATACCTCGATAGTGCCATCAATAACACGATCCTACACCGTCGGAGCAACAGCAGCGAACACCACGAGAACAATGACCACTGGGAAAAGAAAACGATCCAGTCCGCCTCGGGTTGTCCCGGAGAACCAACAGGTATTGAAGGGCCTTGTATTTTGTGAGAGCTCCCTGTCTTTGTATTGTTTTCTCATTCTCTTCTAACTTTTCTTCAGTTTTCTTTCCAAATAGCGACATATCACCTCTGCGGCGTCTACGTATCCAGCGAGCGCAGGAGTACGGAGCCCTTTGGGCTAGAGCATGGCGAGACGATGTTACCCATGTCATCGTTGATAAGGGTTTGACATTCCAAGATGTTCTGAAACACCTCAAACTTGATGCCTTACCAGTCAGTTGACAATCGGTTCGCTAATTATATTCGCTTGCTGACATTGTTCAGGCGGATATCGCCCTTCTCGACGAGAGCTATCCCTCGGAATGTATCAAGTTCCGATCACTACTGAGCACAACCCATGCTCGGTTCCGTATAAGTGGCATGTCTGTGGCTCCAGAGGTGAAGGATATATTGCATCCAAGCAAACATGTGACCGAATTGTTGCCGGTGAAACAACCGGGCGGGAAACCGCAGCCAGAGACGCAGTCACAGGCCTCTCACGAGTACAGTCAAGTCCCTCAAGACCAAGAACAAAGTTCCCCAAAAGAACTTGGAAAACAGCCCTTGAGGCTCCCTTGTTCCGGCGTGAGAGATATCTTGGACGACATCATCGATGAGACAAGAGCCATTAAACACCTTGTAAGTTTCTTAAATCATCTCTACACAACGGGGAAGGTACTTATCAACAATAACAGCCTTTGGAGTCACTCGATTATTTGGAAGATGGAACAGAAGTCGAGGCATCCGATGCAGAAACATCTGAGCATTCTGGTTCCGAGTCCGCTATACGAAAGAAACGAAGCCTCAGCCAAAAAGGGGCCGATTCGAGTGGAAATTGGCAGCAGATTTTTGCTTGTATGCAACGCCATGATGCAAAATCTAATACAAACAATCCGAACCACAAAACCATCGAAACTCTCCAACAAATGCTTGATTACTACACGCGGATGGATGACCATTGGCGTGTGCTGGCCTACCGCAAGGCGATCAGTGCGCTTCGCAGACAACCAAAGAAGATTTCTTCCCGAGCACAGGCGCTTACCATCCCGGGAATTGGAACACGCTTAGCAGACAAGATTGAAGAGATTGTGGTCACTAACCGACTTCGTCGCTTAGAAAATACTAGTACGACGGCAGAAGATCGTATTCTTCAAGATTTCGTAGGAGTCTATGGGGCTGGCATTGCACAAGCGTCGAGGTGGCTCGCACAGGGTTACAGATCGCTCGAGGATTTAAAAAACAGTGCCTCTTTGACCCGAACACAGCTAATTGGAATCAACCACTACCATGACTTCCTTCAACGGATTCCACGTAAGGAGGTTGAAGTGCATGGCGACTTCGTCCGCAGTGCCGTCCAGAAGGTCAACCCTGACATGCAGGTTATTATCAGTGGCTCTTACCGACGTGGGGCAGTCGACTCGGGAGATATTGACGTGCTCATTACAAAGCCTGACGCCAGCATCGAGCAGATCCGAGAACTGATGGTCGATATTGTCGTTCCCCAGCTCTTCCAACAAGGCTTTCTTCAGGCTAGTCTCGTTAGCACGTCACGGGGGGATGGGTCCAAATGGCATGGGGCATCCAAGCTACCAGACAATCCAATATGGAGACGGATTGACCTTCTGTTCGTGCCGGGGACACAGATTGGAGCAGCTTTGATCTATTTCACGGGGAACGATATCTTCAACCGTAGTATGCGGCTACTGGCGAGAAAGAAGGGGATGCGACTAAACCAACGCGGACTCTATACGGATGTACTACGCGGGCCGCAGCGGACGAAAATGAATCCGGGCCGACTGTTGGAGGGACGCGATGAGCGGCGAATTTTTGAAATTTTAGGGGTTCCATGGCGACCTCCTGAACACCGCATCTGCTGACGGGTGGATGCCTGATTAGGTTCATTTATACCAACGGGTTTGTTTTATTATCCGACGAGTCAATCGACGGATGACAGATAATATTCTTATCAGGATGAAAATCTGGGACTAGGTTTAGTGGCTGCAATGATAGTATTTCCGATTTCCACCTTGCAGACCGACTTCTCTTTGCAAAAGGTTACGTACGTACTGGATGTTTGGAAGGGAACTGCAAATCACATCGAGCTTACTGCTGTAAGGACTACAACAAGCGGTCACCAGCACAAATAACAAGTGTGGTGTTAGGCGGCACTACCTTGTCAGACAGCCCATCTCTCTGCCTACCATAGGTATGTATGCTGTTCAGAGGCTTTGGGGGAATGCAGGGTTGTACAGGAACTTGGCATGCCAGAGAGAGAGAGAGAGAGAGATACTTGTCGTACCTACCGTAATAATAGTTAATGGTGGAGGGGGATGTGGTGACTAATATTCATCGGCCAGTTCCTTTGAACTCTTCTTGAATTTCACCCAAAGAAATGTACAAATGAATAAATAATAGTAATAATATAATAGTAGTAACAGGAATCATTCAGTCGTCACCGAGCTTATCACCGCCTTGGGTGCGGTGAAGGACGAAGGAGCTCCCGTGATGGTGGGTTTGCCCACCGCCCGTTCCAAAATCCTCGTTTTGCCGCTTCATGGTCCATTTCCTCCTCCTCCATCTCCATCCCGCCCTCCCTCATCCTCACCGCGTTCTCTCATCTACTCTCTCTATATCCCCCCGTTCGCTTTGAACATCTGGTGGGAATTGTCCCTTTGGTGGAGTGAGAAAATACTCCTTAACAATTGTCTTGTATTCCTTATTCACAATTCCACCGCATCCGTGACGATTCTTCATCCACTGTCTGTCAGAATTGTGCGCGCCCACTATTTTGCCGCTATTGCTTGCTGCACCTATTTACCTTCTCTCGCCTCTGGGTTTGTCACTCTCTCTGCCAGTCCATTCCCAGGACAGTGTCAATTTTACACTATCATAGTGTGAGAGACTCTCGAACCTTCACGATCGGGATTTTCTCCCTGTGAAATTCCTCGACACCCTTGATTCCCGGTCCTTCCACACCCCAAGTCGCCTTTTTTTTTTCTGCCACCCTATCCTCCATAGCTCCCTCGCTCCTTCGTCATGGGTCGCAAACCCAACCAACTCATCCTCGAGTTCTTCATTCGAGGCCAGAAGCTCGAGGATGCTAGCAACCGTTATCAGCACACATGCAAGGCCTGTGGAGAAAAGTTTCCGAAGGGTCGCATCGACAGCCTAACCAACCATCTGGTGAAGAAATGTCAAGCCATCCCGCTCCGTGACCGACAACGCGTCCTACTTCGACTCCACGAACTCCCCGATCTGACCGATGGTGACCAAAACAAAGACCCTAGTGCTGCGGGACAGGGGAAAGGCAAAGGCGTAGATCTTCCATTTGCGACTCGACAGAACTTCGATGGCCTGAACGTGTTGGCCGAAGCTTCAAGACAAGTGGGTGCGGCCACCGACCCGAATAAACGCGGCGGCCCTGCATACACACAGTCCGTCACCGTCGGAGGTAAAACGGTTGTCGTGGACCCTGCACTTGAGGCAGAAGGCTTTCAGGGTCAGCTTCTCCAGTCGGAGCACATGGAGGAAGACGTAAATTCACCCGGTAAGTGCTTTTTTGAGGGGGGCATCGCTCTCCTATCCGCTACAGTTTCTTTGTTCAACATGGACTTCGATCCACTGCTTGGTGGCGGCGCGCTAACGAGAGTTATTGTGTAGAAACTCCTGAAGTCTCCAACGGGACCCTTCCTTCCCTTCCAAACTCTCAGATTGATCAGCCAGCATCAGAGTCGCCCCCCTTAGCAGAAGCTTCTTTGACACCCGATTCTGCCTCCAATGCTCGGCAGTCCCAGCTTTCCATGATCGCCGCTTCCGCAAATGAGATGGTTCCACAGGGTATGTCGCTAGACCATGAAATGTCCGATAGCTTGTCGAAGATGGGCGCAGCATGGAATCAGCAGTTGTCGACTCAGGAACAGCTTTTATTCGACAGTCTCCAGGAACACGACCCCACCCTAACTGCCGCGACACAAAGAGCAGCGACATTCCCTCGTCCCATCGCAATGAACCCGAATTCGCAAGCGAAAGGATTCGTCAATGAATTTGGCAACTCGACCAAGCCGGCCAAGCCGAAGGTACGCGGTCGGTTCTCGGCCGCTAGACGCAGAGAAGTCCAAGAAGTGCGAAAGCGAGGCGCGTGTATCCGCTGTCGGATGCTCAAGAAACCTGTATGACCTTTTTTTTTTTTTTTTGGCTATGTTCAACTCAAGATACTGACTTTTCTTTTTCAGTGCTCTGGTGACAGTCCATGCACTACGTGTGCCAGTGTGGAAAGTGCGCGTCTGTGGAAGCATCCATGCATTCGGACGCGTATTGCAGAAGAGTTTGAGTCGTTCAACGCAAGTAAGTCACAGTTGGTTGTCATTTTTTGGGACAGTGCTGACCGCCTTAAGACTTGCATGCTACCCTTGCCTATCACGACGTCAGCAGTATCCGTAACCAAATCAAATTCGAACACTATGCTGGCCGTATTGAGGTTACTCATTTTGTGGAAAGTATGGTGTACGTCACATTCAGCGGGCTTCAGGGCCTCAAGCCCTCAGCGTCGACCCTAGATCCTCAGCTTCAAGACCTGGGAAATGAATCACAGTTTCAGGGCCCTTTCCACGAGATTTACCTACTTGATAGCGACGCGGATGACTTGCCTGGAAAGCTCGAACTTTACATCAAGAAGACCGCCCCGTTTTTTTACGAGCGTGAGGCATCAGAGTTCATGCACCCTACTTTGCTACTCGCCTCCGAATTGAGTCAGCAAAAGAAGGTAAGGATTCCCTGTATTCTGCCGATGATACCAGTCTAACAACCATAGGACCTGCTGCTGGAACGTGTGCTGGAGCTTTGGGTCGCTACGCATATCCTGGTTGATACAGAAATGCACTGGAAGACATATTGCAACCCTACACTTCCCCCGACCTCGATGCATTCGCTCGCCCAGCCCTCCGACGACGGACGCATGCCGATTGATGAGATGGCCAATGCAGAGACATATGCGCTCTTGTGCAGTCAGTTGCGCGCCGCTACCGAGAAACGCGCCTCTCAGCTAAGCAAGTCTGTGATGAACGACCTCGAGCGTCGACTTCTTCAGCGTCAACAAAGTGGCTGGTTTGAGACCTTCTTAGTCGCCTTGATTCTCCTGAACTGTGTTGAAAGAACCTGCTGGCTGTTTCGCTCCTGGGAAGATGCGGCATTCACGGAGCGGGTAGGTCATTTTGTTGCACTCTCCCCACTTGATGATTATAGAATAATGCTAACGCGGTTTCTAGTGGCCCTTGGACAAGCGTCCCCCGTATTATGCCAATCAGGGCGATCGCTTCTCGGATATTCTGCATATGTTGTTGAAGATGCGCAGCCTACCCCCCAAGGCAACCCCTCGTCCCGAAGATGGTGTCCTGAAGGCGGTTGAAGGTAGCGATGAAAATGCCGCTCGCTGGTTTGATATGATTAAGGTTACCCGTATGTTCCACCTCCTGATTAACTTTCTTATCTCTACACCCTCTAACTGTGTTGTTCAGCCATGTTCCTTGAACAGCGTCAGGCTGCTGCCTTCGACCCAAGCGACTCCCGCTCACTCGACCTCAAGTACGGAGCAAAGCTGTTGCCTCCTAGCAATGTATACACCTAATGCACCCGCATAGAATGCATCGAGGGATGATGAATCAACAACAATGAATGATAACAATCAAATCAATGATCATGAAAAGGGTTTGAATTGAGCGGGTTAACAACTTCCCATGGTTTATGTTTTTGGGAAAAGGTCGAATGGCGGGTTCATTTGAATTACAACAGGGGTTCATTGGCTGGTTTCCTTAGTTTCTATTGTAATAATGTAGTAGTATTCAGCCTTCTACGTCTTCTACTCGCACCAACTTCCATAGTTTTATGCGTAAAGATCCATTTTGCAAATACTCAAAGTAGGCTAATCACAAAATTTGGCAAATGATCCAAGCAACGCAATGTGTTTTTTGTGTTTTTTTGGCCCCCTTCATCTTTCCGTAGACATAATGGGGATTAGATGTTTTATGACAATAGAAAATGAAAGCAACCCGATAAATGTAACAGTCTTGATTTTTTTTTTTCCTTCGTTTTTTGACTTTTTCCTTTTTTCTTCTTCTTTTCTCCTTGATGATAAAATAGAAATAGAAATAAAAATAGAAATAAACAACCCGAAATTTCTTGCTCGTGATACCGAAGACTCTCTCTGCTGCAATTTCAAGTCAGTCTAGTCGCACCGGAAAAGGGACCACAGCCAGTCAACATACCTTCCTTCACCAGTTACAGATGTTCTTGATGGAGACCCTCTCAGCAGCAGCGGATTTCTTGCAAGCAGCCTTTCTTCTGACCAAGGGTTGATAATGGCCGCCGACCCAAAGTCTAGCAGGCGCTTTGCCCTTCTTCTCAGTCGGATTCTCGACACTCTCGATACTCGCATGGACAATCTCGCTGGAAGTACCAGGTTCGTGGATGCTTTCGTCAAAGGGCTCAGTGTCCCCGGTGCTCATGGCGTCCTCGTCTCCCCAAAGGTCATCCTTGCGCGCGTCAGAAGTCGGAACTCTGTGCCATTCGGTGGTGGTCTTTCTGTCAGATGTGGTAGACGCCAGAGTATGGGAGCCTGTCTGGGGGCCAGTGGTGGAAGACTCGTCGGGAGTGGTTCTCTCAACTTTGATGTTTGGGTGACCAGACGCGGGCTGAGCCATGCTCACGGGGCCAGCCTCGGCGTAAAGGGAGTCAACGGTGGTCCAACCTTTGGGTAAACCATTATCAGGATCGTCAAGGGAGTTCATGGCGTGCCAATAATTAACAGCGGGGTATCTCGTGGTTCCGATGTTGTCATACGGCGCTTGGAGCGAAAAGTAGGCATTCGTAGGTGTTCTATGGATGCCGGTGGGACGGGCCGAGCTTGAGCTTGCACCGGCGTTGTCGAAAGTGGAGTTTGCATGAACAGGGATGGGCCAGTGGCCATCATCCACGGGGGTGCGAGCAGTGCTGGCAGTGGCATTAGCCACGCTGGAGGCTTTTCCCGGAAGGTTGGAGTGTTCGTTCTTGTGGTCGTTCTTTTCAAGAACAACAAAGGTCAGGCTAGTGTAGGGAGCAAGAAAGCTGCACATAAACGAGCTAGGAGGCTGGGTTAGCTTTAGGAAGAGGGTAGGATAGGTGGGGAGGAAGGCAGATAAAACTTACTAGCCTGCGTACTCATTGTTGTCTGCCATTACTTTGGTCAAGATGGTAAGGAGCGAAGCATCAGTGGTACGGGGCCTGCGCGCATCGTCCAGGACTGGAGAGCTAGGCTTGATGGGGAGCCCGTTGGGATTGATTAAGACGAAGCCAAGGACGGCATCTTTCTTGAAGATAAGAAGGAGATGAGAGGGTGTAACTTGCTGTTTCATTGTTAGTTGGAGTTACTGGGATAGTGATGTAGGGCTACTTACAGCCATTGGGAAATGGTATGGTTTGATGATGTTGATAGAATAAGGGATGGATAGTTGAGGTATGACTTGATTGAGTAGGCTTTGGATATGAACGTAGATTGATACCAAGAGAAGAGATAGTAGAGAAGAAAGAGAGATATTGAAAACAGGAGGTCGGAAGGGGGTTTTTATACCCTCCTCGGAGGACGAAGATATTCACATCTTGAATTCGAGTCATCAGAGGCGTTTGAAGTGTCTGAAAGTGAAGTATTCAGATGTCTCAGTTCTTGGTTCCTGGTTCCTGGATTAAAAGCCAAATTGATGGGTGGGTGGGAAGAAGTGAGCAATCACAGCTAAGTAACGGTGAAGTGGGATGATTGAGAAGATATAATGATATGCATGGATAACAAAACGTGAATATTAACCCTAATAATAGCGGGAAGTCCTTTTTTTTATCAGCCAAGCGGAATGGAGAGATGGTGGCCTAGCCCCAGTCTCAGATCAACGAAGAACTGAATTCACTCAATTAATCTCTGTACAAAGAAAGCAATACGTCATTCCAATCAAACAAAAGGAAGGGAATGGTGTGAAGAAGCACGGGAATCAAGCTCATCAATTCATACAACATCACGGGATAGGCCAACTACCCCACAATGGAAGACTCATTGCCACCAACGGCCTCCTTGGTCTGTTCTAGAACCACAGCGTAGTATTTGCCTTCTTCTGACGTATCATGATATGGCCCTGCACCAGCAATTGCCCTGAATTAGGTCAGCATTGGTTTTCTTTTTCTTCTTCTTTTTTGGGGGGGGGAGGAAGGGGAAACGGAATCTAAGTAGCTTCTAGGTGTAGCCAGAAACCAAAACCACGTACCATCCCTTATACCTAGGTTGGTTGAAAATTTCTGTGAAGGCTCTCAGGATGCGCAGCGGCAGCTCCAATATTGACGGAAGCTCTGGACCAGGCCCACAGATAGGAAGCCCTAGCTTATTGACAGGGACGTAGATGGTCTCCGCCATATTCTGGGGGTTGCGTGTCTCTTGCAAGATGAGAAGACGGCGAGACTGAAGTCCATTCATTTTGCTGATCTTTTTTCTGCCCTTGATTGAACCAAGGAGGTTGAAGGTAGTTTGGTTCTCTTTCCAGGGAGTCGTGATAGATCCCAGTCAGACCCGATTGATACTAGGTCTGCAGGAGTGGCTGCAGCCACAATGCGCTTGTTGGTCGCTTGGTGATCCGTGCGCTCAATGTCTGGAAGAATATAGTCGATTTGATCCCCGACGCAATAGAACTCAATAGGATTCAGGCTGAGAGGACAACAGTTGTAGTTTGTAGTAGTAGTTGTTGTTGTTGTAGTCGTAGTAGTAGAGTAATGAGTAGTAATCAAAATAAATTAGCTCGTCGCGTGGCGCGTCGGGTCCACGTGCTCGGGTGGGGCTACTGGATTTGGTATAGAAGAAGAAGAATGATGGTTTGTCCCGTTAAGAAGGCCGTAGTATCATGTCAAATCACCCATATAAGGAGGCATATATACATCTACTCTGGCACCAAGAAAAATAATAAGAGAAATCAGACATCAGGGTATCAAAGCTCCAACCCACCATCAATCACGCTGTCTCCCAGCTTCCGCTTTGACTTGATCAAAATATTCAAAAAAAAAAAAAAAAGGAAAACATAAAAACAAAAATATCTTCAAGCATCGAGTTCACCATCAAGAGCCCGCCGCGCGGCATCCAGACGCCGCCGTAACAACCGTGCTTGTTTTTCATCGGGCTCTAGGGAGGTCGTGATCGTCTGGAGATCCATACAAACGTTCCCCAGACTCTGGAAAAGCTGCTCTAGTAGGCGCGTGTCATCGTCATTGATCCCCATATTACCACTTCCTGCAGAGTTCGGGTGAGGGCTGGACGCGGCTCGCACAGTCGATACAAGTGAGGAAGCGAGAGATGTCGGGGTAGCTGGGTTGGTCATCGAGGACTCCGGCCTTTGTGGGGTCCACTGCATCCGCTGGCTGGGGTCGGGTTTACTCTTTCGGCTCGATTGTCTTCGGGTGCCACGAGGCGTCCTCATTGTTTCCGAGTCACTCCCACTTGAATGAAACTGGGGGTCCATCTCAGACTCGGGATAACGATGGCGCAACTCTGCTGGCGGTCAGCTATGTGCGAAGATGGATCTACGAAACCGGGGAAACTCACCATCGTTGAACTTTCTATCCCAATAGAGGACACTGTCGATGTCATCATGCGCTTCTGCTGCTGTCGCGAATGTCGCAACGGTGGACAAAGATGCGCCACTATTCGCACGCGAGTGGCGGGCAGAACGGCGATTCTGAATTGGTCGCGTAGTCTCAACCGACGTATTCGATGCATTACTAGACCGACGTGTCCTACTTTGCGTAAAATTGCCCAACGCACTGTGAAGGATAAAATGTTCGTAATCAAACGCATCGGCTCGGTCCTCATGCGGTGTGGCATCGGTGGCATGGGGAACAGCAGGGAATTGATCTAAGGGGTCCTGTAGATCGTCGTCCAAGGGTTCACGTAAAATCTCATTTAAAGCCTCCCGGTCAATATCCGACCCAGACCAGCTATTTCTGTAGTATTCGCCCTCTATTGCATCTTCGTAAAGGCTTTCAATGACTGATTGTGCGTCATCGTCGTCATAATCATCATGGCTCGCGGGATCAATGCCAGATGAGGAGTTATCCGCACTTGATTCCTCGGCCTCGTTATGGCCAGAAGGAAATATTTCCCTTGCCCTAGAAGACTCGCTGGGTTGTGGGTGCCCTTGACTATGAGGGGCTCGTCCACGTTCTCGATTGGGGCTGGAACTGTTGCTATCCTTCAATTCCATTTCATTGGTATACCACTGATCGGCTGCCGTGAACGGACTGGGGGTCCGTAGGCTCTGCAGACTACGGCGACGTAAGTTGTCCTCCTGGGTCTTCACTTTCAAACTGGAGATCTTGATGTGGAGGCCCTTCATTTGATCCTGGAGGTCTCTCACATGGAGTTGGGATTGCGAACGTGACGGTGGGTCTTGTTGCGGGTATGTCGAATTGAACTCATCTACGCTAGAGACTCTGTTCTCCTTGTCTTCCTCCGTTGAGATGCCTAATCCCTGCGATTTGTCGGAGGATGTCTGCTCTCCCAAGGAAGATGGGGAGAGCCGAGGCCGATGCATGGAGGACACTGAAGCCCTGTGTGTAAGATATGCTCTTGTTGGCTCGTAGCGAAACGAGCGTTCGTCATTGTTGAAGTTGGAGGTGCTGCTCGAGCCCAATGCACTCAGAGATCGGGAAAGGCCAGAATCAACGCCAGTAAGGCGCGATTGATCTGCTGACGGAAGACGCGTTTCGCTGTACACACGCGAATGTCGATTGTTGGCCGTTTCCTGTGAGGAATTATATGTAGCACGGGGGCGAAGAGCCGATGATCTACGGTCTGCGCGGGATATTGACTTATACAAGCCACCTACTGGCTGCCCCAGGCCCATTTGTGGGCTGCCAGCGGATGGGGTTGGTGATGCAGAAAGCGATGGAGACATGCGCATTGACGAACGAGCCCGCGTTAAATTCCCTTCCATGAGCTAGGCCGCATTATTAGTTCATAAACCACAATTTTTCTACCCCCGAAATGATCCATATTCAGCTATAACATACCGTAAGTCGTCTCTTCGCATTGTCCAAAATCCTTTCGGCTTCACTACTCAAAATTACCGACGAAAGTTCATCGGCGGGGCCGCCTTCCTCGGTTGTAGAGATTGTGCTGCTCCGGGAAACGTCCCCACCGACACCGTTGTGGATTGCTCGAGCAGTTTCTTGCCATGGTATATGTTCTGCGCTTTGATCTTGACCATAGCTGTTCTGTTGGTTCCTGTTGCGTTCTATCGAAGATTCGCTGGCCGCGCTCACTGTTGAGCTGGATGAGCTACTCCATTCCGCAGACTCCATATCTTCATTTGAGTGTTGTATAACAGGCGATCCTGCCACATGAGGTCCATGCAAATCATCGACGAATCCACTCAGGTAGCCCGGCGACGAATTGTCTTCTTCTCCAATATCTGATAAACGGCGACTGGCGGCGTCATGACCTTCATGGAGCCAGGTGTGGCGTGGAAACCCTTTTTGGCGACCTCCAACACTCACTGGCGCACCATTCCTCGCCAGGTCCATGCTATAATCGTTGGGGTAGGGTCGGTTCTCATAGAAGGATTGCAGATGGGATAAGGACGGCAGATTGAAAGGCGGAGAAGGCGTAGACGATTCGCGCTCGTTTAGATCGAAAGGCAGAATCATATCAGGGTTCGACAAGGTCGGCGACGGCGGAATCTGCGGCGGAGGAGGTCGCGGATCCTCTGTCGAGGTAGTACTGTGCATCATTCTTCCGAAGGGGTGGTAATGTTTGTCTAACGCAGACAGCGATATACAGGTCACAACCAATAGAGGGATGCGACTCAAGACAGGTCCATCGGTAACCAGTGGTAATATAGATCGGGTCAATCCCAAGAATAAGTGATGAAGTCACACGCGCAGGTAAAATCGCCGGGTTGATTTTGGTGTAATGGTCGCAAAGCGGGCTCAAAATCAACACGCGGCGCAATAATAATGAATTATTCTCTTGGTTTGTTTATTCGAGTCTTGTAGAAGGGGAGGAAAGTCGAGGGGAAGAAAACAAAGGGTAAGGGCGTATAAGGAGAGAGATAATAAAATTAAGAAGAATTAAAAATTAAAAATTAAGAAACAACGAGCGTGTTTGTTGGGTTGGAGTGAAAGAAAAGAACGAGTGGTGGGAAAAAGTTGAGAGAGAAGAAAGAAAGAGTCGGAGTCGGGGATTCTGGTCCTTTCACCCTAGCATATCATGGGGATAGAGGCGTCTTAGTTAATAACACCATGCAGAATCGTTAATAATAATAATAATAATAACAATAAAAATAAAAACACGAAGCACCAGAGACGACTTTGTCCGAGTAACCCTTTTCTTTTCTTCCCTTCCCTTTCCTTTTTTTTTAAACGCGACCAGACCGAATCTAGTAGGGATCCGACCCGTGGGGATCGTCGACCGTTGTGCTGCTGCTCGGGCATTATCCTCGATGTTATGATAGGAGTAATTGTTCCATGTGGGTTAATCTCGAAAGTCTCTTGAGAAATTGCCTCCTGTTGACCGTCGAGTGTAGTAGTACGTAGTAGAAGAAGTAGAAGATAATCATAACAATCGAGGATATACATATCTCCCCATGAACCCTATCCACTCCGACCAAACAAACAACCAAGCTGGAACAGTGGACCGGAGTTAAAAGGCCACCTGCAGATGGAGATCAGCATCTGAACCCAAGCCGATACTTGGTTGAACCCCGGGCTAGCCCTTCATTGTAATTTAGCATCCTTGCGCCAACTGCACATTATTTCATCTCGGTTCCTTCCTCCCCCTGAAAACCCTTTCCTGGTTCCACCTCGGGAAAACGTGATGATGGAGAGGGATTCATTCTTATCCCCTGAATGAATAATATTATGGAATTATTATTTTTTTTAAGGTTATTTATTAGCATCCCCCAAGTTACGTACTTCACGATGGGAATTGTCCTAATTTATAAAATAACATATCAAATGCTTTTTGGCTTCCGTAGTCCTTAACGATGAAACTATCACTATACAGTACCCTCTACAACAATAAAGTACCTATGCCAGACAATATTACGCAGAATTCCCTTCCCCAGGCTCTACCGAATCTTCTCCAGTAGAATCTTGGCACCACTGCTGGCCGGGCTTCCTTTCTTCTTCCCATCCTTCTTAGTATCCGCCGACGCTTGTTCCAGGGCCTTCTTGCCCTTCTTCAGGGTCTTCAGTAACTCCTTCTTCTTCTCAAACTCGTCGGACTCGGCGAGAGCAACAGCCACGAACGTGTTGGAGCCTGTCGCCCACGACATGATTTCGTCCTGGATCTGCTCATACAGCAACCCATGGAAGTTCAGCGGAGGCTGCACCTTCTCCACTGTCTTCTCGGTGCTGTTGAACCGGCCTCCTTGGACCAGAGACTTCAACAAGCGGCCTATGAAGGGTGCATCGGGGGTATCCGCGCGTGGCTTCGCCGCGATGGCGACAGCCGAGAGAGCATCGGTCTTGTCTCCATCCGCTTCGAAGAGCACCTCGGCGATAAACTGACATCCAAAGCTGGTCTCGAGAAGTGTGTCTGCACGGGCGGCGATCAGCTCCAAAGCAATGGGAGATGCGGCCTTGAGGAGTTCCTGACGACGAACAGCAGGATCCTTCTTTGAAGTTTCCTTTCGGATCTCCCGGATCTCCTTCAAAACTTCTTGGTCAACGTCCGGCAGAAGCCACTTCGCCCGGTCACCTGCAAAAGGGAAGAGTATGGGGATCCGTGCCGTCAGGTCGGTCACCTGGTAAGACAGTTCGTCGTTGCGCGCTTCCGCATCAACGCCCTGGTTCAGAAGCTCCGGGAAGATCATCTTTGCCGTCAACTTGGTGTCGTCGATGACTTCGTAGGCCGCCAGTAGAACCATATGTCCGTTAAGATCGCCCGCCATCATCTTGATGGTGTCTTTGTAGGGTCTAGTGAGAAGCTTCCGGTCTTTCGCACTGGCATAAGCCAGACTGAGACACATGACACGCGATCCAGGCTTGGTGAATGCCAAGTTCTTGACCAGATCTCCTTCTTCGTCGCCCTTAAGCAGTTCAATGAACTCATTTGCTTCCTCGCTACCAGGTTTCGTGTTCAAGAAGTACTGCAGCATGGCATCGTGCAGTATAGTGAACCCATACGTCTTCTTTTGGACGAGTTGGTTGACCAGTTCGTGGAGGAAATGCATGATAGGTGCCCTCTTCTCTGGGTTCTCCTTCAAGATTTCCGCCAGGTCGGCAGTCGGCGTCGTCCCCTTCTCGGCTCTGAAAAGGGAAAACTCCGGACCATACCACTCTCGAAGAAGGTTTGCCTTCTGCTCCTTGGTCGCCACCCCACGGTAAACGTCGTCGAGAATCCAAGATGCCTCGGGGTGTCGGATGAGCCTCTTGACGCTTCCATAAAACTCGGGGATGATTAAATCGCGGATCTCATGATCTCCATGCACGATTAACTTGCCAATCAGGAACTTCGCATATCGGCTCTGAGCCAGTTCGATGTAGTGACCCTTGAGCTCCTTTGCAATCTGTGTTCGTTGTTCGGCATTCGCGTACTTCAACGCAGTCTGGATAACCCGAACAGAATCGTGCTTGAAAACAAAGTCCCGAACTCGTCCTGTGATGATTTCGAAAAGCTCCCCAATGAGTTTCTTTCTCTCCTCCAACGGGACGTGGGATTTGCGGCGCAGGCGTTCCCACAGCTTTTTAGAGCGTTGGATCATATCGGCATTTGGCTTCGCGGCTTTGCGCTCTTGCAGGAGAACCTTCTGTTTCGCATGGGATTCGCGTGACGCATTCACATCTAGAACGTAACAACTTATTAGTTCAGGGTCCCACGAAACGCTAATTTGGGGGTAATCAACATACTCTTTGCAGGCTCTGCAGATTTCGTAGGCTTTGACTCCTCCTCCTCCTCGTCGTCGTCATTGCCAGCGTCATCTCCACTTGCGCTATCCATGTGAATATCTTCGTTTGGGATTTCATCGCCCTCAGAATCCGAGATATCATCAAGGTCGAAATCGTCCTCGTCGTCTTCGGACTCCTTCTCTTCTACACTTCTCTTAGAAGTCTTCGTATCCTTTTTTCCGGGTTTCGCACTCTTTTTGGACCCACTTGAAGTGTCGAATTTCTTCGCTGCAGGCTTCGATTTCTTCGCTGCAACGGGCGCTGTCTTCGTCTTGGTCCGCTTTCCCTTGCGGTCGTCCCCGGCGTCGACTGGACGTTTGACACCGACCATAATGATGCTGTTTAGATATTCTCTCTTGTAATGAGGACTTTGAGAGAATGGTGTGAGGATCGCAGGTAAATTATCTGAGATGCGCCTGCGGTACAGATTTTCTGCTGAGCAATTTACTGCCGTCGGTAACTTTTTTTTTTTTTTTTTTTAAGATGGGCGGTCGGGAGTTGTTTGTCTTGTTTGCACCCTACTGATAAGAATCGAGTCCTGAAAAAGGGGATCCCTTCTCCGTCACGACAGGTATATAGTAGTTCGTATCTAGAATATGATAACAAGATGATGCTATCACTTACGAATAGGGAACAAAGCAAAGCCTGTCATATAAGTATCATAATAAAAATTTACAGACCAGTCAAGTCATATCGTGGAGCCCAGACATTACTACTACTACCTGTATCAACCAAGAGACAAAATGCTGGCTGTGCCTTGGACGGGAAGAACCTTAGCAAAAAGCCAGATAGATGAAATCATAACCGGAACGCCTAATCATCGCCCTCACTGTACCTCATACGTATCCATAATCACCGGAATTACGCATCACGAACCTCGGGTCCTATGGTAGCCGCTGGTGGTGACTTCATAGGCGCTAACTCCGATTCCGCATTACTTTGCCCTCGCTTCCTGCCCGGGAGATGGAATCTGGATCCCGAACCCTGCGAATCACCAAAGTCGCCAAGGCGCGAAAATATCCCTTTCTTTTTCGGCTTAATCTCCTCATCTTCAAGTCCTACATCTTCGAAATGCTCTTCCTCCGTCGACAACGGTTGCTTATTGGCACCTACGTGCACTGCCGAGGTAGAGGTCATATGAGAAAACCGCGAGTCGAGTGAAGTTCGGGATGGCATTGCGTCGTTATGGCTCACGGGGGAACGAGCGGAGATATCCTATGAGGGTTGACATCAGCGTTTTGGGGGGGATTTTTTTTACGGCCATCTTATTCAATTTGATATTTATTGGGATGGTCACTGCTCAACTTACGAATGATCGACGGTACGAATCAAAGGATTCGCGGGATATTGAGAAAGGCTCATCCTCGTTGACGAGATTTCGATGGTTCGACGATCTCGATGACCCCGGATATTTGCGCCAGACACTCTGTTTCTCTGGCGGCGAGGGCTAGTTAGGCCGCATTGTTAGCGGTTCTGCAATCACGCCGTCGCCAGTGAGTAACTCCGACGAGATGGGGTATCATTTTATCTATACCGGAATATAGGCACCGTTATCATCGACAACTATAGGTGGAAAGGGAGTCAGTTGTGTCGGATGCCAGCGCGCAAGGATATGTAGCATACCACTGAGTTTGTACTCCGGGGGCTCATTCTCGGAGCTTTTTCTGATGCTCAGAGGCGTCGAATGATGACTATCGGTAGAGAGACGATTGGCGTCGTCATTGCTATCGATAACCCCGCCATTTGGCGCGGCGGACCTCTTCAAGAAGCTGCGAAACGGGGTCGGGACCATACTGGCGGGGGTGTTGGTATGCTGGACCGAGACTGAACAGATAAACGTAAAACTCCCGACTGTATTGACAGACAGTAAGGTGAAAAGTCAATTGCCAGGGAAATTGGCCGTGGTAGAAGGGCGAGTTCCAAGGACGAGCATCTCACATGATCGGCGGTTCGGCGTCGGTCCCAATTATGAAGTGGTGGTTTCTCCGCTGGCTAAAATAATGTAAGGGCAAGAATAATGACAAGGGATAATTCCAACCACTAATAATCCGGTAATGAATGCTACATAATAACCAAGGGTCTTGGGAATGGTAATTCTAACGAGAAACTGAGGTCAGGGCCCCACTAAGGTACTGTAATGGAACCCGGACGGGTACGGCAACAGGCACACTTGCCTAACCCAACCTGCCTACCATTCTTTCTCATACTGCGGAGTACTATTATATTATCATTATTACGCATTTAATGGAACTCAACTCATGCAAGAACCTTCGAGATGGTGACACCCGAATTAAACCTCGGAATTTATTTTCACTCCTCATTCCTCGTGAAGTATAATATCCGGAGACAGCAATCCCTAACGACTCACTATTTCGAACCATGAGTTGCTTGTTCTGCGAGTCGTTCTGGCCCTCTCTGCGGCGTCATCGTGTCTACTGGGATTGAACCTACCTATCTCTAGACTCGGTCTGATGGGGACGAACTTTCTTCTCGCAAATTGTTCCTATCATGTACTCTCTTCTTGATTCGCATTCTTTTCGCCACCCAGGGACCACGCGTTGGAATCGTCATAGTCCCTCTACATATGATGACAGATAGCCATCAGCATACGCTCTCCTTATATGGGTTGTACTAAAAGCTTAAGCAAAGAAGGGGTTTAAATTCCTGCAGTTCTCTTCGTTTTCGACATTTCACTCTGTCTTTCTTCCTCCTACCAGTGAATCTGAACTCGGGATATGGTGCTATTTTTCTGCTGTTTCTATCTTTACATCTCTTTGGGGATCTAGAAACTACCTTTTCGTGTGAGTGACTTTACCCTTTGGTGGGTTTTGTGGGCCTTCCCGTGGAGCAGTCCGAATGTTGTGGTAGCTAACAGATCTCTTCTAGTTGATTTTGGTCATCTTCACGATGCACGGTTTAAAGTCTCCATTTGTTGCTTGGGTTGCCCTCTTGGCTCTGGCCGGGATGGTATCCAGTATGCCCCATGGCCGTCGTGGAGCTGGGGATGTCACTATCGTTGGCAATGCGGATGTTTCTCATGTCCGTCGCAGCTTTCTGGGAAAACGTATGGAATGGCCTTATGGGTCAGGCAAGTCGGAGAAGTCGGGCGAATTCGACAAATCCGACGAGTTGGACGACTCGGACGATTTGGACGACTCAGATGCCACCCCCACTACTGGCCGTTCCAGTCACTCCGCTACTACTAGTACTGGTAGTGTGGATTCTACCACTTCCGCCTCTTCTTCATCCCATGGCAAGGATGGGAAGAAGGACTCGAAGCCGGGCAAGTCTCATGGTGATGAAGATGGGGAGGACGACGAGAAAGAGAGTGGAGGGGATGCGGATGATGAGGGTGAGGGCGATGATGAGGGTGAAGGCGATGATGAGGATGAGGGCGATGATGAGGGTGAGAGTGATGGCGATGGCGATAGTGGAGAGGATGCGGAATGTGGGGGTGGTGATGAGGATGGTGAGAGCGATAGCTATGGCAATGGTGAGGGTAAGGACGATGGTAAGAGTATGGGTAAGGGTGAGGTGCACATTTATGGGTGGTAGGTACGGATCGTTATATTGGCACGACGAGATTCGAGTCTTTCGTTTGACAGGCTATAACTACCTTGAAATTACCAGAATGTTGTTCTACTAGGTAACAAGTTGTTTGCCCACTTATGACTTCTATGTGAGTGGTTCGTTTTCTGTGCTTTCTTTTCGGGGGAAAACAACTTAATTGAATTGGAATTAAGAAAAGGAAATCGATCGTTTATCCTTCTGCTGTGATAAGTACTGCCCATTTTCGGACTGCGGTTTGGTTGTAAATGTAGTGAGGTGGTGCCCGACCTCCTCGACATCCACCAGATATATATCCGAAGGTCCTCCGCCCTACGCTGCGACATAGGTATATAACCTTGGTAGATGCCTAACCAGTAGATAATAATATGTACCGGAAAATATGAATAAGAGAAAGATAGTGATACAAATAATAAATCTCTAGGAAGAATGCTAGAGTCATAGGGGGAAAATGATAACTTCAATCTTGCAACAATGAAGTGAAAAAATTGTCTGTACTCAAGCCATGATAATGACAATATAGTACTATACAAACATTAAATTTCCTTAATCTGTCATGGATAACCTAGTGGGAGGTCGATCGCTAAGCCAGTGTCCTTGCTTCGGTTTAGGCCAGCAGGAGTGGTGCCCGGTACGAATCCTGGGGTCGCTGTTGTACTCGTGTGAGTAATCCACGATTGTTATGACGCGCTAAGCAATGGAAATGACCCTTGAGGGAAGCAATTCTGCAGAGACATTTCCACCCTGGGATGGCGTCGTCGGAGGACACCTTCTTGTTACAGGGACGTTGGCTGCTTGATCGGACAACCGCAATCTCTTCTTTTTTTTTTTTTTTTTATTTGTTTGTTTTTGTTTTCCTTTCTTTCCGCTCACTCCCTCCGTCATACCCGCATCGCCTACAACTATAAAACCCAACACATTAAGCCTGTTCTCTATTCCTCGACTTGCTCAAATAATTTTTTAGACCGCTTTCACACCTACCTCCCTCCACCTGGATGGATGTTGCATACAACGAAGGATCATGTTGACTGGGTATCACATTATCCCTGCGCCTTTACCGTCTTTCCCTATCTCCCCAAATAGCACATGCTGTGTTACGCCGGGTGCAGCTTTCCTTTCCCATCCACCTATCCCAGTGTGAATGCAACATATCATACTACATCTCGATTGATTCTCTCTAGGCAGGTCCGAGACATGGTCAATAGCGTGGTTCCCTTAAAGGGAGCTGATGAAGTCCACACCCGCAACTTCCCTTGATCAGCCATCCTACAATGTTACGAACCGCTTGCCTGTCGTACAAGTCCATGCCCCCAAATGTTCCTTGTTACTTTCCTCCCCTAGCGCGCAGATCTGCCTACATATCCTCAAATTTGAAGCATATCTCTCTTGGCCCCGCGGTAATACAGGGGGAAAGTAACTGTTATCTTTTAAATTCATACCTCATTGTGAGCCTCCATAGTCAAGAACGCGACAACCCACCCCTGAGCCTTGGTGCATTGTGCAGGGTCCGATTTCTAAGCCATGGGATTTTGGGTCGGTTGGGCTCTCTGGCAGAAGCTAAGCTTTGTAAGGATTCATCCACATATGAGGTTTTACGAAGACCACTGATCGGTCAAATAGGTGCTTGCAAGTCTGTTGGTAATGCGAATCCACCCCCCGCTAAATCTTAACCCGAGACCAACCATGTTAGACACTCGTTCTTGTTTACTCTTTCGGTGTTCTCGCATTTAATAGAAGGGTGTTGAAGAAACATGCCGCTGCAGAAGCGCACCGAAAAGCGGAGCAAGACTCAGAGACAAACCTGATACCGATGGAGCACAACGAAGCAACACCATCCGATGATAGGACCTTGAATAAATATATTCCAGATGAAGGCATACCGAACCCAACGAGAGGCTCTCTCTCACTCTTCAGAAGCTCGGAAGCCCAGGAGGACTTACCGGGCGATCCCAAACAACCTTTGCAGACTTACCAATCAGTCGCGACTAAAACTATATCGAATTCGCACTACACCAGCGCAGCAAGCGAGAAGGAATACGTTAACCCAATAACTCAGAGCTCCTCCCAAGGTCAGCCATCTAAAGCGAGGACCAATAGGAGCGACACGTCACAAGGGCACGCCAAGGGGTCAGATAGACCCGGATCGGGATGGTTTGGGCCTCGCAGCTCGTGGATTACGAACCCTTTCGCCAATCCCAAGAGATTACCGAGAGTCCCAGGTAAGTAGATTCCACTGGAAGTCTGATATGCCGAAGCGGGGGATAACGCAGTTTAGGGCATCCGCGTAATTCCTCTGAGCTCTTTAGATGTGAGATGAGTGTTCTATTTGACCAGAGTGTCCAGACACGCCCTGCCGAGATATACCAACTGAATAACATCTACTACGAGCCGACAGATAGTGCTACAGAAAAGGGGTTATATACGTCTGGGCGAAACTGAGAAGCCGTGTGCAGTCTGCTGTTCAGGCGGAAACCTCGGGATTTCGAGTAGAATCTGTTTCTAGCATTGCAGCATTATCCTTTAAAGCTCGAAATAGTCGAAGGAGAATGGCAATCTGTGCCATCCTCGATTGACAGCGGTATGAAGCAGAGGTGTCAGCGTCCGCCAGTGATAGACGTCTGTCATGACATGGTCCAGGATCTATGGACTAAGCGCGTTATTGAGTTGTTGGTAGCCTTTCAACTGGATTATACCCAGTCTCACTCCGAAAGACACCCAAAGGAGACAAACTTGTCTATGTATTATGCATTATATGGTGAACAATCATTGTTCTGGGCTATGAATTGTTAAGGTTGATTACTCTTTTACACATACAACAATTGCGAGCCACTCATGTTTCGAGGTGGTTGAAGTAAGTTGGAAATACGTGGTGCTAGCGTAAAGTCCAACCACAGGTACATGAATTAAATCTCATGAAAATACAGTCGGTATCCTGAATAGGTTAGGGAGGGATTCTCTAGTAGGCATAGGCAGGAAGTGGTCAATCTGTCCAGGCACCAAACAGGCAGCTGCCGGAGGGCACGTGATCTCGTGACTGCCTTGACGCGTCCACGTCTCAACATCCCCCAAAGTCGGACGGAAGCCAGGGAAGTTGCCACCAGACGAGAGATTTCTGACCCAAAAAAAGACCCTGTTGTGTATATTGCATACAAACAACTAGGCTTAATCAGTGACCGGCAAATCACCTGGGCCCAAACGATTGAGGCGAAACATAGTGCAGTATTCCTCGATCGAACTCGCGTACAGTCGCGTCGACTACGCACTCCTCTTCGGCCCATCTCAAATAACGCTACCTACCAGAGCCAGCTAGGATCAGGAAAAAGAAGACAAAACCCATAAAATACTAGCAATGACTGCCGATATGGATACACAGAACGAATATGATGAGAGTGGCCTGCCAGGCCCCGGAGCACCCACTCCGCTCTCAGCTCTGGAGGTGAGCAAGTCTCAACGCGTTCGAAACTAGCCAAATCTGCAGTTGCAGCAGAATTTCCAGATATATTGGACGATGGACTGGCCTAATGCAAAGTATCTTTAGGGAGTTGCGGGACTGACAGCAAGAGATATTAAATTATTCGTCGATGCCGGCTACCACACCGTTGAGTCAATAGCATATACGTATGGCTTCCAACCCTCATTCTTCCATCGCTATGGTGACTTACAAACATATATCTTTGTTGAATGATAGACCAAAGCGATTGCTGGAACAAATCAAGGGTATCTCCGAACAGAAGGCTACCAAGGTCTTAGTTGAGGGTGAGATGGACGATGTTCTGTTGTTGTCTTCGCTTATGGAACTGATCTAATACATCTTACTCGATAGCGGCAAAACTCGTTCCCATGGGGTTCACAACTGCGACGGAAATGCATGCCCGACGAAGTGAGCTCATATCGATTACAACAGGTTCTAAGCAGCTTGATACGCTCCTGGGAGGTGGTATCGAGACAGGCTCGATTACAGAGATCTTCGGAGAGTTTAGAACAGGAAAAAGTCAAATATGTCACACGCTTGCTGTGACCTGTCAATTACCGTTTGATCTGGGTGGAGGCGAAGGGAAGTGTCTCTATATTGACACCGAGGGGACTTTCCGCCCAGTGCGTTTACTGGCGGTGGCGCAGCGATATGGACTTGTTGGCGAAGAGGTCCTTGATAATGTGGCGTATGCGAGGGCGTATAACTCCGACCATCAGCTTCAGCTTCTCAATCAAGCGTCGCAGATGATGTGCGAAACCCGTTTCTCGTTGTTGGTGGTCGATTCTGCAACGTCATTATATCGTACAGATTTCAATGGCCGTGGAGAATTGTCGAGCCGACAGACTCACCTGGCCAAATTTATGCGTACTCTTCAGCGTCTTGCGGATGAGTTTGGCATTGCTGTTGTTATCACCAACCAAGTGGTGGCTCAGGTGGATGGTGGGCCCAGCGCGATGTTTAACCCCGACCCTAAGAAGCCCATCGGTGGTAATATCATTGCGCATGCTAGCACGACCAGGCTAAGCCTGAAGAAGGGAAGGGGGGAGACTCGAGTATGCAAGATCTATGATAGCCCCTGTCTGCCGGAGAGTGATTGTCTGTTCGCTATCAACGAAGATGGGATCGGTGACCCCAGCCCAAAGGATCTGGAGAATGAATGAAAATGAAGCAGAAAAAAGGCACATCTATACTTTTTTCTCTCTCTTTATCTTATTTTTGTTGTATTTTTTACCTCCTATACGCATGTTACGATCACCAGGAATTGTTTTGATGACTTTGTTGCCTCCATACCTAGCATATACTCATGCTTCCTTCCCCCTCCGATCGCCCAGAGCATGTTATGCCTGCGATAATTGCCCATATCCATATACTTTATCATATCAGAGAATCAATAGAAATAAGTCTGATCGAAAACTAGGTAGTTTATGGGTTGGGAGAGGCTGTCAAACCTCCGGGAAAGTAAATAATTGTAAGGGCGATCGGGCGGTGATGCGTGTTGTTGCTTGCGCCCGCGCCAAGACCTTGTTTTTTCTGAACAGCGGAGAAGCTTCAGCGTTCTTTCAACTCCGCCGGTTGGAACACCTCACCTCACACACTCTGCGACGACCGGCCATGGAGACTTGAATTCTCTGACTTTCAAATCTAGTGGAAGGCGGCCTCCGTTCAATTCGATATGGCAAAGATTTACAAAGATACCCGGGTCGACCTTCGGCCCTACTCGCCGAACTCCGTCGTCAACATACGCATCCCGACTCACGGTAACAGCGGTCGCGCCCGATTCTCCATATCCTCCACCACAGGCCAGGACGAACCGGTCGCGAAGGACGAAGAAAGCTTCGCTAGACGGAATCTTACGACTCAAGGATCGATTTACTTTCGCAAACGCAGCGTGTATCCTCGGACGTTTCTTTGGAGGGTTGTCAACGACAACAGGGTGCTTGAGATAAAATGCGTCGACCTAACAAAGAGCGGAATCGAACATCACGAATACAATAATACGTTGCGTCTTGATTTCCAGGAAGAAATCCTCCCGTCGGGCATTGATTTCGCAGATCTGGAGGATCACGAAGTATTGAGTGTGTTTGTGATTACGACGTCAAAACAACTGCACACCTTGACACTTCGACCGGAATTCTTTAGACGGGTGGGAGCGATAGATGAAAATATCTCAGATTGGTGCAAGTCGTGTGTTCCGGCGCCATTATCTTTCTCTCATCCCCATAGACTGCATGCTAGTAGTCCGTTGGAGCTGTTCATCTCCCTTGACAACGGGTCGCTTTTACGACTGACGAGGAGGTCTAGTGATGATGGTAAATTGGAATATCCTTTCCTCTCTAAAGACTTCGAAGACTAATAGCTGACCGTGTCGGTTTCTAGGCACCAATTGGTCACCTATTACCTTTGACGAAAGAACCTGGGGTACGTCGTTTCGCGGTTTGGTTCGATGGAATGCACAACCCTCTATTAAATACAAGGGCCGGAATCTCGACTTAAATTTGGCAAACGCCATTACGACCACCTCGGATCAGACCTACGTTTTTGCGATATGCCTCAATCATACGTTGAAGATATGGAACCTCGCCACAAACAAGCTAGCTGCCACGAAGGACCTGCTCGACCGAGAGATACAAACGCCTGACGCACAGTCCTATTCATTAAATCCATCCGAGTCAGCCTTTATCCGCGTGTTCAATGTAGAGAGGGCCCTTGATGGAGGATATCGATACTATGTGGTGACATACTCGCCTTTTGAGGATGGGCGCTTCAAATTTTGGGCCGTGAAGGGGGGCTTAACAACCCCACTGATCATCGAAGACCTATACCCTGATGAGTCTTTGAGGCCCTTGGATCCGGATACAACCGGAAATATGTTCTGGAGCATTGCTGATTTTCAAGTGAAGCCGGCTGAAGAGGGAAAACGCATGGAACTGTGGATCCTATGGAGAAACAGCAGCGTGTACCAACTCTACAGTCTCCATTTTAACTTCGAAACTCTAGTTTCAGATTGGAAGGTTAACTGGGTATCTACGGCAATGGATACTCGCACACAGGAGCCCCCGCCGCCTCTGGCAATATCAGATGTCGTGGACCCTACGGAGAGGTGGCTAAAGTTTCTTATACAGCCAAATAAATTATCGCCAGAGGTACTTGAGACTGCATTGTCCATCTACCAGGAAGCTCTCAGACCTTTGTCGTCCCAAACCGCACTCAAAAAGAACACTTCTCTCTCGGAAAGACTATGCTCAACCGTTGCTGCTACTGTATCCCTTCGCAAGTACGCAGATGACGATATGGACTTTGCCCGATTTCGGACAGACACTGACTCCAAGTGGCGCCAATTCTGGCAGATCGTGGAGGATATAAACAAGAGAAGATTCGAGCCTGTCTCTCTTGTTATTGACTCCTATTGCGATATTCCATGGGTGCTTTTGTCTGATGGGTGTGCCGTGATTCGAGAATGTAGCTCTACCGAGCTAATTTTGCACAATTCAGGCCCAGAGCTTCGTTCTGAAGGCCCAAAGATTGTAGATCGCTGGATTCATAGGAACTTGACTTCGGAGATAGGGGATCTTTTTGAGCAATCATCTCATCTTATGAAAGTTGCATCCGGATTTAGGCGGAGGTTCTCAGCCGAGCTAGAGGCAGACTGCCAGAGAGCCCTTGAAGCCGAGTTATTTGCTGAACCATCAACTTCTGTCCAGGACAGAATGGAGGCTTTCCGTGAGCGTTGTGACTTCGGTGAACAGATCTCCAATACAGTTTATGAGGGCCTAATCTCTTCGATGAACGAGCAATTGAACATCTACAACTTAGCGAACGAGGTTTTCTATACCGTCATCGATACGATCCCTCTCGGCTTTCCTGGCAAGGATTCCGATCTCCTGCCTACGCATTTCGGCGTGAAAGTAACTGTCAATGGCGTCCAGGAGACCATTCTGTTCACGCGCCGAGTTCTTGTCGATCTTTTACTTCTTGTTTTGTTTGTCGATGGCGAGGTGGAGCAAGAGGAAGATTCTGACTTCGATGCTGTGGATCTATATGCTTCTCTAATAAATTTGCTGAGGGAATATGAAATGATGTCTTGGCTAAGCTCCAACACTCGGCAGTGTCCTGACAGATCTGGCATCTCCGACGAACACACACAAAGTTTCTCCTTGAATGATTCACCAACGCAAAACAAAGGCTTCAGAACAGCGACTCTCCTCGAGGATCTCTTCGCCACCGATATAAAGCCCCGCCAGGCCATTGGCTTACCACAGAGCTACACCCTGACCTTAGGGCTACGCGATGTCCTGTCCTGGGTGACCCGTCAAGGAGAAGTCGCTTACCCCAACGCTTTGGTTTACATACAATGTGATCTGATCGCGAAGAATAACATTGATCTTGCGTGGGACTTCCTGCGCTTCCAAGCAAGCACATCCTGGGCAACTTACGTCAAAGGGCGTTTATATGTTGCCATGTCCGAGTTTGATACTGCAGCCTTGTATTTCCGAAAATCTGCTTACCTTCTATGTAAGTTTCTTTCCAGGGCGTTTTCCTGGGTCACCTAAAACTGACTCTTCTCTAGCATGCGGAAAACCGCTTGGAAATTTGCATGAAATGTCATCGACACTTCTTGACATTGTCTCCGTGGATTGCTTCCACAATGGACTACCGAAATACTTCCAGCATATTTTGTCTATCTTTGAGCAAGCAAAGTCGTTCTCCCACGTGGCTGACTTTGCTAGCCTTGCGCTACAGGCACTTGCGAGTGAATTTAAGAGCGAACAGGACCCAGAATACAATATCCTGCGAACAGACCTTCTGTCGCGGCTGTTCTACGCTTCCTTGAAGAACTGCCAGTTCGATCAGGCCTACTCTGCGCTTGCTCGATATAAGGACCTTGCTCTGCAAAAATCCGCTCTCGGCTCACTCATCACGAGTATTCTGGCGGTGTCGGGGCCGGGTACTTCTGGTCTTCAGCAGATCCTGCACTTCCCAACATCACTTGTTCCGAACATCGCTGCTTATGTGGATGAGACTCTCATCTCACTCGCTCGTAAACAGACGTCTTTCAGTTCTAGCCTAGATACTGGCGCTAAGTGGGCCGACAGCACACCGGATTACCAAAGGATCCTGCAGGCGTACCGGATTGCTCGAAGTGATTATCGCGGGGCAGCCGAGATTGCCTATCGAAATGTTCAGCGTCTTCGAAGCGCACGGGAAAGCCCGTCATCCCAGCTCGCTCTGGCTAAAGCCCGCGACACGGATAAAAATCAACCCACGGCAGAAGACGACCCGGAAAGCAAAGAGATTAGACATGAACTGTTGTCATTGATTAATCTGCTTCGTTGTGTTGAAAAAAGCGAAGCCTACATCCTTGTTGAGACGGACGAGCCATCCACACCAAACCCCTTGATGGAGCGGCTCCGCAGCGTGCATGCGGAGGATGACGGGGGTGTTTTCATGGAGGATGCGGATGCCGGCTCGCCTATTTCTCACGGATCGAAACGTAGGCTCAGCTCTAGCACAAGTGCTATGAAACCGAATGTCCGACGAGGCAGCAAATCATCCTCCTCGGCTGTCTTCAACCACGTCCCTCGGCGGCGCGTCATCGTCACCCTTGACCATTTGCGTCGGGAGTATCAATCCGAGTTGGACCGAATCAGCAGGATTGAACGGGGTGATTGGGAATTTGGAATCTTGGACTCCGAACAGGTGGATAATGATGAGACGATGCTATTCTAAGTTCTTTAGTGGCGCGTCAACGATTTGGCCTTTTTTGTAACCTGTTTGTTTTGCCCTTCTCTTCGTCTCCTTACTGGCTTCGCTTTTTTTTTTTTTTTTTTTTTTGAATTTTGGGTGGGATGTGTTTTTTTGGGGTGGGGTTTTAATTTTTTTGTTTTTTGGTGGATTATGGATCGCATGTGTATTGTAGGCTAGGCTTGTTCATTTTCTAGTTATTTGGTGGCAAATAAAAGGAGAATAATGGATTGTTTGATTGAATTTCAAGAGTCTTGATTATCCTAATTAAAAGCCTGCGCCTCCTAGTTGATTCCGGTAACCTCATCCTTGGATGATGTCAATTAGTACAAGGTTAGTAGAAATTGGGTCATGAAATCAACTTGAATTACGGTTCCATATTAATATTGCTACTGGACGGTCGCCTGGGCCCTCTAATCCCAATACGGTAACCAGCTGGTCGCTGCAGATATGCCGGAGTTATCGGATATAGCCGAGCAACTGCAGCGCCATCTATCTCCCACCAGATAAATAGCGGTGATGTAGGAAATATATACAGCCCTGAAAGTCCTTCGATTCAATATAGCTATAAGACTCACGAGTTTTTCTTCTTTTATTTTCTTCATCTGTCCATACCTTCAGCTTTTGATCCACACTATCGTCAAATATGCCGTCTCTCGCAGGGAAAGAGATTACCCAGAACGGGTTGGGTTTGATGCGTAAGTAAGAGAGCACCACCGGGAAGTATAAACGTTAAAATTTCCTTTCTGGTCCCATTTAGGTCTTAGCTATCTTGCCGACGATGAACTGGCCTTTCGAGTCCTGAAGACTGCGCTGAATGCTGGTGTCAATGTCTGGAATGGCGCGGACTTCTATGGCCCGCCTGAGAACAACTCCCTGCATCTCATGAACCGTTATTTCACCAAGTATCCAGAAGACGCAGACAAGGTGGTTCTGACGATAAAATCGGGCCTTGTGAGCATGAAGACCTTCACAATGGACTGTTCTCGGGCGGGGCTTCGTGGGTTTGTGGATAGCGCGCTCAAAATTCTGGACGGAAAGAAAAAGATCGACCTCTTCGGCTGTGCGAGAGTCGACCTCGAGGTTCCGGTGGAGGAGAGTATGAAAGCTCTCGCGGAGCTGAGAGACGAGGGCAAGGTCGGTGGCATTCAGATGAGCGAGGTGAGGGCGGATACTATCCGTCGTGCAGCGAGTGTCACCAAGATCGATATGGTGGAGGCTGAGGTCAGTCTTTGGGCGAGAGACGTGTTTGAGAATGGGGTGGCGGAAACGTGCGCCGAGCTGGGGGTTGTCCTGGTCGCCCATACACCTCTGGGTGCAGGTATGCTGACAGGGGCGATTAAGACTTTAGATGACTTGCCCGAGGATAGTCATCATCGTCGGTTCCCTCGATTCCAGCCTGAGAACTTCGAAAAGAATATTCTTTTGGTGCAGGGGCTGAACGAAATGGCAGATGCCAAGGGATGCACTCTACCTCAATTGGCTTTGTCGTGGATTAAGGCTCAAAGCCGACGTCCTGGTATGCCGATGATTGTTATAATTCCCGGGGCTCGGTCAGAGGCTAGGGTGTTGGAGAATGTGCAGGATATAGAGTTGACGCAGGATGATTTGGACAAAATCAACTCTATTCTTGAGAGCTTCCCGGTGGTGGGTGAGAGATATCCTCCCGCAGCCGCGAAGTTGAACGAGTATTAGGTCGAGTATAAACGTGGATTATCCGTGTTTGGGGGTTTGAATTAGACAGAATAGTCTTCTTTTCCAATCTTGAACCATACTTGCCAGATGTTTCTCTGGGTTGGCTCGTGCTCGTTGAGCAATTCAGCCATTATCTTCTCATGTCCGGAATATTGGCTATCTCTAAGCGTCTCCAAACGGTTGCGGATAGCGGCTCGCAACTCATTTGAAATTACGTTCGGTTTCATTGCGACATAAAGGTGAAAGAATATGGTAGATGTTTGGACCCCCGAAAGTCCATAGAAAGACGTATTGGGGACAGGCTCCGTCGGGATAGCGTAAAAGGTGTCCGAGCATAGAGATAATAACCTCTCACGCGTTTCATGTAATTTCCCCAGGGACGAGTTATCATTTAATGACATACCTAGTAAGCTCATATATTGTTGACAGACAATTTCTGCTAATGTGATGCGGGCGACTCGGATATTATTCTGACATCTCATTGTACGATAATCGGGTAGATGAAGAGACCGAGGACCCACGCCCTGAAAGGTATGGGAATGCACTTGAGCAGAAAGGTCTTCCAGCTCTTGATCAATCGTTTCAGCCCAGGAAATACCTTGATGTGGAGGAAGGCCAGACTTTATTGTACCCTGCAAACGCGCTAGGTGTAACATAATCCCAGTGAATATCCACCTTGGTGAAGATGTATCCACACGTTTTTGAGCGATGTTTCTCAGTGCAAGTAGCTGAAAGGGGACATCAGTCTCATTTGCAAGACAGTCAAGGGTGACAAGCTCTACTAATTGCAGAAAGAGCGTGAGGCCAACGTCATCCTCGAATTGCCTGTCGCCTCTTAACGAGACCAGTTCCAAGGCTCCCCGCAGGTGATGGTTGAGGGCAGGGATATTTTCCCGTCGAGAGCCAAGAATCCTGTCAAAAAGACTTAATAACAGTAAAGAGAACAGTGTCGTATTAATTAACGCATTTTTAGACGACTGAATAGTGTTCCTGGTAAGAGACAGAGCCGACCCATACTTAACACGCGCATGATACAGGGCTCGTGGACTGTCCACAGAAGATGAGAAGAAGGCCATAAAGACCGAGTGGGTTGCAGCCACTAGGAGAGGGGAGGTTTCTGGGTTTGGAGGGTAAAAGATTTGCATATATGAGAAGACGCTGATCACTTGCGGCTCGATTATGTATTGTGAGACATAGAACCTCTTCGCACGCTCTTCCACAGTGGGGAGGAGTATGGTGGCTAAAGGGTCAGGAGGAGGCCGACATTGAGGGGCTCGGTTCCGCCATATCTTGTTGATTGTGGGGTGAGTCTCGTCATGGATGATGAGCTTTGTAGAATCTGGATACTTGGAACATGACAGGCCAGCCCGAGAACATTGCGAGCAGCCTTCCTTCTTCTTGTCGCACTAGAGTTGGGGTGAGTGCGTGGGAAAGCGAATAGGATGAATTGAAGGGAATTACTTTGATATCACGCTGTCGGCATTCTCGACAGGATTTGCTGGGCTTGCCGCGATATACCATTGCGTGGGTAGTGGTGGGGAGTTGAGAAGATGAAGATGAAGATGTGGTTTGTCTTCGGTCGCGGAAGAAGAGAAGGAAAGTGGAAATCCCCACACCTTCATTGGCTCCTTGTAGCCAATCAAGCAACAATTTCAAAGTATAATAGGTCAAATTAAATGCATCGTTGATTAAATACCTCCTAAATATATCCATATTACCATAATAAGTCTCAAAACAATCCCTTTCCCCTCTTCCGATTATACTAGATCACTCCTGATCCTCTGTCGACTTGGCGTACAGCTTACCAAAATACGAAGTGTTGGAAGCGAGCAAGGCGTAGGGGTTCCCTGACTCAATTACACACCCAGAATCTAGTACAATGACTTGGTCGTAATCCAGGATTGTGTCAAGCTTGTGGGCAACCGATAAGATCGTATGGTTGCTGAATTTCTTGCGAATTACGCGCTGTATAATTTGGTCTGTCTTGCCATCAACACTGGAGGAGGGACTGTTAGTAGGCAGATAAAAATTGCCCCAGATGAGAAATACATACTTGCTGGTCGCTTCATCAAGAACGAGGATATTCCCAGGACGTAGAATCGCACGGGCAAGGCTAAAGAGCTGCTTCTGTCCCTGCGATAGGAAGAGAAGATTGACATCTGCGTCTAGTCCCCCAGCAATTTCTTTGACCTTAGATGACAGTCCAACACTGTTGAGGGCGGAGAAGATCTCCTTGTCTGAGCACGAGCCTATTAGGTCAGCATTTTGTCTCACGCTCCCCTCAATTAAAAGGGGGTTTTGCGAGACTGCATTTAGACGGCGGCGTATCTCATGGCGTGGTATGGTTGATATGTCGATGCCGTCAATTGAAATACTCCCTGAACTGAGCTCTATCATGCGGAATAAGCTCATAATGAGAGAAGTTTTGCCACTGGGAGTACGCATTAGGTTAGCTATAAATCTAGAACTGATGTATCTCATAGCTCACCTGCCCGTTCTTCCACAGAACCCGACTTTTTCTCCGGCTTTAATGGAGAAGGATATGTCCTTGATAACAGGCTCTGAAGCCCTAAAAAGACCTGTTAGTAAAGCGATTAAAGTGAAACCAAGTGAATATCTCCTTACCTATATTCCGCTGATACGGAGTCGAAGACTATACCCCCCCTGGACGGCCAGTTTGGGGGCACGTCGCCTTTTTCAGAAGGTAAATCCTCGGATGATATGTCCTCTGTGAACGACTTGATGCGCAGAATTGAGCCTATGTGTGTCTCGAGATTTGTCCAGAAAGTCATTAGTAACTTGATGCTTTGGCTGAACATGATGACATTCAACAATGCAACACCGACATAGCCTGCGCTTATGGTCCCTCGAAGTGTAACGACGATAATAACCAGTAAAACAGCAATGCCTGCAACGACCAAATCCAGGGTAAGAGTAAGCCAGCGTTGAACAGCAAATAGAAGATAAAACGGTCTTTGAGAATCATCAAGGAGGCGATAATTTTTCTCTTGCATAGCCTGTTCCCATCCAAATGCCCTCAGGGTTATTAGACCATTGAGGCTATCTGTGAAGTGAGAATACAATGGTGCTTTGGCCTCAAGATCTAGAAGCCGTAGTTGCCGTGAGGTTCGGAGATACACTTTCTGTATAAAGAAGATGGTAATGATAACCAGAGGGAACGATATAGCCGCATACTTAGAAGCCATTCCCATGAAGACCAACTGGCATATGCAAAGAACAAGCACTATCGTGTGGAAGATAAGTATCAGCATTGTTGGTTTGATTTGCCACGAGAAAAAAAAATAAAATAAAAAGAGCACTCACTGACGAACGTATTTATGGCGGCAATGGGGAGCTCCATATCTATGAGCTGTAAATCTTGACTAAATCGATTGAGAATATTACCAGTGCGTGTTTTAGAAAAGAACAGCATGGGCGCACTTGATTATTAGGTTAACATATATAGAGCCTTAAGGGGAGGTACTTACACTTACCTGAGAACCGTGATGAGCATCTCTCTGTGGAAGAATTCCCCAGACTTTGGAACCATGGTAATGAACATTTGCCTAGGATATGGGTCGACGTGTGAGCGAGTGGTCCAGAATACCTTATATATGGATGGTTAATAAGATTTGTCACTCACCAGCAACCGACGATAAGAGAAATCATGCCAATGCCACCCAGCATTCCATATATTCCTAAATAATAGCTCGTATGCGTTCCGGGTTCAGCTTCATTCGAACTAGCCCACCATTTTACCCAGAGACCTATTGTGATGGGTTAGAAGTACCATTTTCAACACATGCTTGAGGACCTTACTTGGAAAGGATATGCAAAAGACAAAGCTAGTGATAGCCATCATAAATACCAGGGTAGCTACCCAGCCGATTGAGCGGGCGTAGTAAAGGTAAATTGTCATATCGCCTCCATGCCCCGGAGTCTCGTTCATTGGCTCATCCGGTTCTTTTTCTGGACCACGGCGAATATTGTCACGCTCGGGCGTAGAAGGTCTGCTTTCTTCAAACTCCCATTGGGGGGCTCCCAGTGCAAAGCTGGAAACATATCCTCCGGTAGAATTCAAGTCCTGAAAACTTCCCTGCTCCATGACCCGACCATTGGTATCTAGTGCCACTACAAGGTCCGAATAGGGGGCTCGTTTCACTACCAAAAGCAAGTTAGCAGCTCATGTGAGAGCAACACTGTTAACTGCTGTTAACCGGGAAATTTTTTACTTACCTGATGAAGAAGCTAGTATAACAGTGGAGCCAATTGAGCGAAGTATGCCGTGGACACCCAGGAGATGGTGGAAAATATAATCCTCGGTTACTGTATCCAGACTGCTTAGGACATCATCTAGGAGGATAACTTCCTTTCTGGCATAGATCGCTCTTGCAAGAGCCTGCAGATTTGAAGATGTTTAGTCTGACTGAGACAACTCTGTAGAAGTTCAAGACTTACTATTCTTTGACTTTGTCCTCCACTAATCGAGATTCCCTTGTTCCCAATAACTGTCTGATCATCTCGTGGGAGTTGCCTCAAGTCTTCGTCTAGCGCACAGGCACGTACGACAATAGTATACCATTCTTCGTCCAGGCCAGACATTCCAATAATACCATCTTTGATTGTTCCATTCATGTGCCATGGTGACTGATCACAATACGCGATACTCCTCGAGGATATTGATATGCATCCTCCGAGACACGGGACCTCACCCAGAATGGTTTTGAGTAACGTCGATTTGCCGCATCCCGAGGGCCCAAGCAACATCACAAACGTTCCTCTGGAAACTGCCACAGACAAATCTTTTAGTTGAGGTTCTTTGCCACTGTCCCATCCAAAAGTGCCGTTTTCGATGGCGAGGAGGCGGAAGGGGTGAGGAGGTGGTGTGGTGGACCTATGGGATAGATTAGTAGAACTTGATGATCCATCAGTGAGAACCTCCGGCTTTGAAAATATCGCCTTTTCCGATCTCTGGAACAGGTCATATGTAGGCTTCAAGGTTTTGCGCCTGAAGTCTTCATGGTCTTCCTTCTGAATATACTCCTGGATTCTCCCAAAAGACCCAACAGATCCAATAAATGACATTAGGGCCATGACCAGAGACAATAGAGGGTCTGCCAAAAGGGTAAACAGCGACATAGATGTAAATGTGTTTGTGGTATTCAAGGCAGTGTCATTTCCACTTTTGTGTGAAATAGCAACAAAAGTGGCAAATGTAAATATTGGAGCAAATATACGAGTAAGCCAAGCTGGGTCCGGTCATTAGTAAAGCTTCTAAACCATGCCTCGTGTTATGAAACCCACCAAAGGCCATGTTCCACACCAGTAGAGTTCGGAACCGTTTGGAAATATCGAGTTCGTCTGTACGCATCTTATGAACCAGGGTCATGAAAAACGTGCCGAGTCCCAGCATTTTGATTTCTTTGATAGATGCAAGCATCGACGTCGTTGATAAAGTACGCCTTTCTATGGCCTCGAGCCACATAGATTGCCTTGGAATGACTAATGAAAGGCTTATAAAAGAGCCCAAAAGAGCCACTAGGTCCAGGATACTACGTTAGCGCATCTTATGCAAAAGACCTCAAGGCGATAGGTCATAACTCACCAATAGCAACACCAACCGGAACCATACAGGAAATTCCTAACTGCTGCTCAAGAAGGAAAACAGCCAAACCAATTTGTATGATATTTGCCCAGATGTCATGCATTGTCTGCCATCCTTGGACAATCCGCTCAACGTCTGCGCTCATCAATGTGAGGGAGGTAGCTGTGTCTGCATCTTGGCCATTGAGGTTGCTAGCTTTTTCGTAGACGATTGAGATAATTGCTCCCCGAACCATGGTGATTACACGGTATGTGAAATGTTGATACTGTCCCATGGCTATCTAAAAGCGGAGAAACACTCAGACATACTGTGTAACTGAAAGGGGAGGGATACCTACAGCCATCCCCACGTAAACGAGTGCGTAAGCTCCAATTAAACCGTAACCGATATTATCAGTGTGACTTGACTTTGGCTCGAGAGAAAATGAGAGAGTGCGATGTAATAACAGAGGCTGGCAAAAAGTTAGAGCCACGAGGGCCGCCCTGGGAGGTATAACTGCAAGCAAGGGCCACTTGAATGTCCAAAGGGTTTTAACAAGAAAGGCGTTGTTATTTTTACTCTTGTCTGGGGCTGTTAGTTCGACGAATATACAGGAACCTTATGGTGTTTGATGTTACCTTTTTGCCACATTCCCCTTAGTGAAACATGTAGCGTTTTGGAGAAGAGTTGCTTATCGAGGACAAAAAGATCGCCAATAGCTAATAGACTCGAGTAACCCCGTTTGAAAAGAGGGTTCAACCACCAGAAAAAAACTCGGTTAAAGATGTTCCCAGTGGCTTCAGGTGGGTAGCCAAGGTACTCATGTCTAAGTATTTGCCGTTTCTGTCTCCCCTCTAAAGTGAGAAGAAGACATCTTATTGCAAGGATGATGGACGAGAGAATTGCGATTTGCTTGTCAGTATCGCCAACATACCGTAACCATAGCGTTCTTGTTTTTGCAACGCCAAAAAGGAGGGAAATAAATAGATAGATATTGATAAAAGAAGATGGCCTGACGTTGTGATTGTGCTCAATGTATGAATTAAAGCAAAGAAGCAAGACCCCCACGGTCTGTATTGCATTGGTGGTGATTGAGGCATGGGTTCGGCTTGCGGATGGAAGACACCATAATGCCAAGAGAGCAAGTTGAAAGACGCTCAAAACAAGCCAAATAGCCTGAGTCAAGTTCAAGAATTAGAGAGACAGAAATACAAAAGACATTGAAAGCTCATTCCTTGGAACAATGGAGGTTGGGTTGAGATTCGGTAAAAGAGTATATGGGGTACGTACAATTTTTGCCCATATATGCCAGGAGGCTAGGACCTTGCGTGGCTTGCGGATAAGATAAAAGGATCGATATAGCGTAGGCAAGAGAATGATACCTAATGGAAGAAGTTCCAGAACAAGCTCTTCGAAGAGAAGGGGGAAATCGAAGCCATCACGACATGACTGCACAGGGACGTGGAAGGTATTATCCGCTTCCCGGCACGAGTTATCCGGGACCATGATTATGCCCTCAGCTTCTGGTTCTTACATAAAAGATGAACCTTAAGATTGCGGGGAATTTTATGGTGAACAATAACAGCCAAACCAATGTGAAGCTTTCAGGGGCACATGTAGAAATGACCTGAGAAGATCTTTCAGATCAGCCTGGAAGTCTGCTTTCGGGGGCCAGTAACCCATGGAACTATATCGTCATCTTGTCCGAGGTGGAAATTGCGTTTACGAGGTTTGCCTTCAAAAGGCTGAAGCTGATTCCCCCTCCAATAAGGTATATTATATCGATTGGAAGAGAGATTGCCATGACATCGCATGTCGCGATTTTTACCTGACTTCAGATCCACCACGGAGTTAGACAAATTCTTTTTTTTTTTTTTTTTTTTTTTTAAAAAAAAAAAAGAAAAACCCACAAAAAA
>VCAU01000037.1:214857-248949 GCA_015844325.1 Aspergillus nanangensis | reverse complement strand
GATCTTACCTATATCTTGCTAGCCTCACACTAACCGGTTAGTGTGAGGCTAGCAAGATATAGGTAGTGTGCAGGAATGGTCTAGCATTGGTGCCATGGCAGTGGAATCGGCATTAGCACGGGGACGATCATCACGTTAAGCCATATATCTATTGGCCCGATTCTCAGCTAACTTCTAGTGATCATCGGCCTGATTCCTCGGCCCACGGTTGTTCAACCGGCGCATGGGGGACGGTCCGTTGATGCCGCTGGTGGCAGGGACCACCTGCTGTGCTCGTGGAGAAGTCAAGTTTCTTTTATGAACTCGTCTATACGGCCCTTGTCCTCGATTCTCGAGCATCCATCATTCCCCTCATCTCCCCAACTACACGGCTACTTTTCGTCCACCTTTGACACAAGATGTCTACTTCCGACTCCGAGGCCGAGAAACATTCGGAAGCGATTAATCTCGCTCTGAAGAACCCCCAACACATCCAGCGTGTGCTACGCGAAGGGATTATTCTTTCTGGGGGTGCAGCTGCCATTCTCCTGCAAGTGGCGAATCCCGGCGTGGGCAAAGGAGTCGGAAATCACAGCAACTTCGCCTATCGTCCCATTGACCGACTGCGAACCACTATGACATATGTTTACTGCATGGTGTTCGGCACGCCGCAGGAGAAGAAAACAGTGATCGAGCTAGTTCATCGTGCACATTCCCTGGTGAAGGGAGCTGATTACTCGGCGGATGATGCCCATCTTCAACTATGGGTGGCAGCCACTCTCTATGCGGTGGGGATTAATATTTACGAGGATGTGTTCGGGAGAATCGGCGAAGATAAAGGCGAGCGACTCTACCGGGAATACGCCGTGCTAGCCACGTCGCTGCGAGTGCCGCCGGATATGTGGCCCAAGGATCGGGAGGCCTTTTGGGTCTACTGGGACGAGCAGATTGCGAGTTTCGAGATCTGTGACGAAGCCAAAGAAGTTGCCCGGGACCTCCTGCGAAACAAGAAACTCCCCTTTTATCTGAGGGCGTTTCTTCCACTGCTGCGTGTGATGACCACCCACCAATTACCGCCCCGACTTCGGGAGGAATTTTCGCTGAAGGACACAAAAGGTCGGAAGGGAGTCTACAAAGTGACGATGGGACTGACGAAGCTGACCTATCCCCTGATTCCCTCGTTCATCCGGACCTACCCACGGAAGTACTATCTCAAGGATATGCGGCGACGGATTGCAAAGGCAGAAGGGAAGATGGACAAACTATAGACAGATGATGGGGAAGACGGTCTATAAAGTAGGGGGACATCCAACTATATAATGGTTGCTGGTGGAATTGGAAGCAGTCAACATTCATGCAGTTTCATATATAATCAAATTATTCCAACGAACAGTCGTGAGCATTTGCTTGGACTTTAGACAGCAAGTAAACACTGATGATTGAAAAGTTGATCATAGCCGAGAAAGAATTATACACCCCGTGCATCATACTGTAGCGCTGAATACCGGCGATAAAGTGGAGCGGTTGAAGCTCGAATACGCTTCCCATAATATAAAAATGCCCCCGTAACCGGGACGGAGAGGAACAGAAGGATGACACCCATGGTCAAAAACACATTTGCAGAACCTACAGCCGCTATCCACGGGGTCACGGCAAAGATGAAAATCGTAGCGAGGAGGTTTCGAACAAACGTCACGCCGACTAGGCAGTCCGCAACAATCTAAGAATCATCCATGGACATTAGTATCTGCATTCAAACTGCCTTTCCCTTCCACTGGGGGCCATGGGGAACGTACATCGGAATAAGCGTCCGTGAGATATGTCAGCGATGCGCTACTTATTGGCGCCATGCCAAACCCATAGAGTGCATACCCCACGGCGACTATCATCCATGGGTCTTTCCGGTCGATCGCGTATCCGAACATCAGGATTCCTGCAGGGGCAAATGGGGCGAATGCCAGCAGGATCCAGAGTCGCATTTCTGGTTCGAACAGGCCACCGTTTCGCTTTGCCAGCCAGAGAACGAGCCGGTCGCTGAGTAATCCACTGGGGATCGTGCCAATGGTAATCCCGATGAAGGAGGGCAAGCTCATCAGGCCGATCTGCCCGGGGGTGAAGTTGTATGGCGCCTCTGGCATATCGGAGGAGATGACGGTAATCATAACCTGCCACGACGCTTCAATGAGGCCGTACAGAAGGGCAATGTACAGGACGGGCGGGAATCGGATCAGTACGATGAGAGGCTGGTACATGTGTCGAAGGAAACCGGACACAGGGCCAGGCGACGGAGACCAAAGCGACAGGCGCTGGACGTAGGACTTGCGAGGAATCGAAGGGTCTATATCAATCGCTGTCATATACCTGGGGGCATTCTTGTTGCCATCTTCACTTGTCAGGGGAGCTTGTGCAGCGACCTTCTCTGCAGCGGACTCTTCATCTTCCTTTGCAGGGCTGTGGGTAAGGTGAGGATCCGACATATTATCCGGCACTTGACCCAGAATCGAGCCGACGAATTTGGTCTCCTCGTACGTGAAGTAGAACAAGAGGACCCCAGCACCGCAGAGGATAACCATCCACCACCAGACCCATCTCCAGCCCTGTGAATCGGTGACATATCCTGCTGCCAGCGGCGAAAGGGACAATCCCACGACCATGACCCAAACGTAGAGGCTGTTCATCAGGCCGCGCTGATGGACGAAGAAAACGTCCGCAACGGTCATCTGCACCAGAACCTCATTCAACGCCCCAAGGAAACAATTGAAGAAATTGATCAGCACGAGATCAGCGATCGTTTGTAATTTCGCCGCCCAGATGGAGACGACAACCTGCAACAGCAGGCTGCCCACATAGACCACCCGTCGACCGTACTTTAATGCGACGGGGATAAAGACTAACGCCCCAAAGCAGAGGGCGGCAGATCCCGCGGCGTAACTATCGTTTAGGATCTCGTAGCTGAATCCTAACTCATCGTGCATTGGGGCCCATGTTGGGGTGACGACGTCGACTCTGATTCATGATTGTGTGAGGAATTGTTGTCCGAGAGTAGAAAGTCAACGGAATGGATGCAATACTTACACGGCAAAAACAAGCAAAGCGTACAATAGAGCAAGCCCGAAATTCCAGTACTTCTCCCATAGATGCCAGTTCTATGATTCCTTTAGCTCCCCAGACCTGCTGGAGGTTACCCTCTGGAGAGACATACCATAGGGTCATTAGGATCCCTTGTGGGGGTAGGCTGGAGGATGATGGCACCTGCATAGCTGCCCACGAGCTCTAACGAAGGGTCGTCAGATTATAAAAGGTATTTACTTTCGACAATGGCATTGCATTCCTACCTTCTAAAGGGACTGTGCCTGGTGGGTAGGCTTGATCATCGTGATCACGATTATTTGACGACATATTGGGAGTTACTGCAGGAAGCAGGATACATCATCCAGAACCCCTGGTTGTGTTCCATATAAAACCCACCTCTCTGCGATGTTATCTGGGCAGAGGTTGTCGGGCGGTCCGCTATGATTCCATAGTCTTTACGGTCGTCGATAACCCCTACTTCTAGGACCAATGAGAAGATCTAGTCTATGTCAATCCTTCTAAACCTCCCGTCACCGCGGATAGTATTATTTTCCCAATGGTCAGGTGAGTTGAGAATGAGGGGGTACCGACTGACTGTCGGATGGTCCGCCGCTATCGACTAGATAGACTTTGTTTATCCTTGAATCCAACGACGCTCAGACACAATTAAGAACAGAACAGTGGATTTGAAATGTAATCTCAAATGGTGGAGCCAAACTATTGTGGATAATTTGCCTACAGTGCAGTTTCATGTCCACGGTGGTGGCTATGATCGATATTTTTGTTCTAGTTGGCACTCTAATAGCTGATAAAGAAAGTGACATACATATCGAATGAATAGTCCAGCTTCCACCGATCAACTCTGCAGTGTATGTTTATTCGGCTCGGAGGGGGTTGTTCATATCCGCGCCGGAGAGGTACTTTTCGACTTGTTTGAAAATGGGAGGCCACTCTGGCAATTGCAGACTCGCGAATAATCGTTCCTGTCGCGTCTGATGCGGGCGGGGACCGAACTCTCCCCCAATAGAGAATGGGAAGTAGACAGTGGCTTGTGGGATAGTCTTTTGGCGCAGTATATCGAGAGCCCCCACCCAGCTCCCCTCGAGAAGTTCAAAGTCAGCAATATGGAGGCGCTCCACAAAGCTACCCAGTCCAGCGCAGAGTGCATCCAAGGCAGCTTGGTCCAATGCGACACTGAGGATTGAAATATTGCGGATACATGGCCATTTCACAGCGGCAAGGACGGGGCTGAGATCGTAGTTACCCTTCTTACCTTGGCCATCATTCAAACCGAAGGGGCGCATTGTTATATGTACCGTTTCCAGGTGAGGGCTGCAGCACAGAGCAGCGAGATACTCATTGATATGGAGTCTGTCGGTAGGACCCAGGTGGTTATGCCGGATGGGTAGATTATTGAGGCAGTCGGCGAAACTGGCCCGTCGGAGGGATTGGCACGCTGCGCGCAGATTGCTCCACAGCATGGGGTCCTTGGGCTCCGGGGATACTAGGCTTTGATCACGGGTGCATGGAAATATGCCAGTATACAAGTCATGGAGGGTGATACCGGCGTTGTGAATGGCGATGGGGAGCTCGGAGAGAATACGGGCTGGGGCGATATGGATATCGTCTGTGTGTTCGATTTCGGACCAGCTGAGACTGGTGATCATCAGCTGGGAGAGTAGTGCATTGTCGAGCAAGAGGTCTGGCTCGCGAAAGTCGATAGGGGCCGTGTTGTTGTCGGAGAAGCCCAGGGCTGTGGCGTTCGGCATGCGCACCATACACGATGCCAGGCTGCGTACAAACGACTGCGATTCCAGCATCTGCCGCTGCTGGCGGTGGCTCTGGCCAAACTTCTCGAACCCCGTGCGGAGAATGTCCTGATACTCATCGGCGACCTCATTCGGGCCCGAATCGAGGTAATTTCCCCACGATGACCGGATCCTACAGATGTTGTCGAGCGCCTCGCGATATTCCCCATCCGGTTCCTCGTCACCCCCTCCCTCGGAGGCGCAATCCTGAAGGGCGAGTTGATAACCCTCTAGATGCCAGTCGCATACGTCTTCCACTTCTTGTAGCTGAGACAGGCGAAATTCCTTGAATCGGGTTAAATCACTCGCCAGTTCCCCCGGGAAACACTGCAGACCAACGGAGATGCCGCGCACCCCCAATGCCACCCGGGGAGAGTGGGATAGACGCACCGCTCGATCCAGCGATGTCTGATCCAGGTTCACCTGCAGGATCGGACAAAGCAGCGGCGACGCCAAGTCGTTCAGGACTCGGCACACGAGGCGGAGGTTCTGGATAGTTTTCCGGGTCTCGCGGCGACGATCACGTTGCATGCCTACAAATCTCCAGTTGATGAGGCCATCTCTTATGGCTGGGTCTGGGAACTGGTCCAGGATCTCACGTAGGAGGTCGATAGGCAGGTCGAGTAGGGTCAGGGGCCGGATACTCGGCCGCGAGAGTACCATGGCCTGGTTGCGAAGTGCAGAACGCTCTTGGTGAAGCGCTTCGATTGTGTCATTCTCGTCCTTCATATCACTTGGATCATTTTCTTCGGCCTCGGGTGGAGAGGTGATGGATCGCTCTACAACATCTAGTCGATGTAGTCTTTGGTAGATGTCATCTAGACGTAACGAGGATAGAGCCTCGGGTTCTACAGGATCGAACTGCATGATGTTGGAAGAATCATCTTGTCTTGAGTTATAGGGAGCTTTTATTTTATTTTATTTTTATTTTTTTTATCACGGCTCACATGACTCATCCTAGCGTGACTCCACCGTTATGCTTGATGACATTCAGTTTTGAATACTTATTACTTTGTAATATTATATGTAAAAAGAAAAAGAGAGACAGAGGCCGTATTACATCTTTTGGGACTAGAAACAGGAGGAGGAAGAAGAAGAAGAAGAACAACCTCGGTCTGGGGAGATCAGAATTCATGTGAACATCCCCTCACCCCCAGAAAGTATCATCTCCCATTCGATTGTCCATGGTGTAATGTCCCATCCACCACCAACATGGCTTCGAATAAACTCGTCCAGAAATCCCTTCCAACCGATCTCGACGGCCAGCCTATCCCACACAGCAAACGATGGGCCTACTCGAGCTCGGTCTTCTCGAATGGCCGAGTGCGAGCCGGCACTGCCAATGCACTTCTGATCGCGCTATTCATTGGCTTCAATGCCTCCTCCCTGGGACATCGAACATACCGCTACCTGGATGAAGAGTATGGCGAGTATACCATGAATCTATGGGGCACATTCATTATCACCTCCGTCTTCTTTTGGGCATGGGGCGCCGTATTCGCCATCCCCGACTTAACCGGATGGCCAGGGTGGTTGTTCAAGTACAAAACGCAGCCCTTCATCCGGCTCGATGGGCGTGCATACCTCCGGATCGTCCTCATTTCCTTGCGCAACCAAGTCCTCGTCGCCCTGCCGATGATTGTCTTGAATACCGCCGTGGCGCCTCTGAAGCCGGTGCGCCCCGAGGCGCTGCCTACTGCCATTCAAACCGTGGCCACCGTCCTGTTCGATGTGTTGTGCACCGAGCTGGGGTTCTACTATATCCACCGATTGTTCCACTCGAAGCTTCTGTATCCCCGGTTCCACAAGCAGCACCACGAGTACACGGCGCCGGTGGGGTTGGCGTCGACCTACTGCACCATGACCGAGCATGTCTTTTCCAATCTGCTGCCCAACTCCATCGGCATCACCCTGGTGCCCCATCACTGGTCGCAATCGGTCTTTACGTTCGTTCTGCTGGAGTTTGGCACCATCTGTGCGCATTCCGGGTATAATATCCCGTGGCTGCCTTCGAATCTTCAACACGACTTCCATCATTTTGCCTTCGACGAGAATTTTGGTCCCACTGGACTGTTCGATATGATCCACCACACCAATCAAAAGTTCCGGAAGACGATGCAAGAGGCGACGCGTCGGACCAACGGCGATGACGAGCGAGCGAGACAGCTTGTGCTAGAAAGGCTTGCCCGGATCGAGGTCCAGGAAATGGCGGGACGGAATTAGGAGCTAGACGGTTAAACTCTGACGTAGATATATGAATGACCCTCAATGTATACTTCATTGTAAATGCGTGTAGTGTGTATGCGCCCGGTGAAATATTATAGATCGCTGAGCAGCAGCCGCCACTTCGATTTAAACCAGGGGGCAGCCACCCAGCTGCGCATGTCCCACGGCTGCTCGCCCTGGCAAATAATGCCCCCCTGCATCACAATATCCTTCTTCAGCTCCACGGGGTCTAACAGGGTGGGTGCCGTCGCCGCCAGCATGATGGCGCGCCTCCGCAGGGCCGGTAAGGGGAGCAGATCGAGCATTGGATGATGGGGGAAGAGAATCTGAGGGAGGGTAGGCTGAAGATGAGGAGGGAGACTGGCGTGCGACACGCATCGATCAGGGCCGTCGGGTCATCGGAGGTCGTCGTGTTGGGGCGATAGAAAGGGGAGCAAAGCGACATGCAGTTGTAGCTGGCAAACTCCTCCACGCAGATGCCGAGGCGGCGTGCGTTGTCGACACACGCGCGGAGGAACCTGGTGTGGGTGAGTTCCAGATTGGGGGGAATCCAATGGGCTATGGGATTTGTGTCTGTTATGTCGGATGCATGTGTAGAATCGGTGTTTGGTGGGATGTCGACCGGAAACAAATGATCCAGCGTCAACATCATCGGTTGTTGACGCGGTGGAACATCCACAGGGAACTGGTCGGCCTCATTATTCAGGTCGAGAGCCGGCGAGGGAAGTAGTAACCTGGGGGTCGTGGACGCGCATTGCGATGCCTTCTTCTCCTTCTGGCGCTGGCCTATATTAATTATTCTTCCGCAATCGCAATCAGGGATGAAAATCTCTGCTTGGGCAGTGGACGAGGATGCTTACGGTACGCCCGTTGGGCCACTCGGTTCTGTTCTTTTCGCGCCGGGGTGATGACCCGCTTCGAAGGTGGTCGTCTTTCTGACATGATGTCGAGTGGCTGATGATGCCCTTGAATGAAGAGAAATCAGGCAGAAGGAGGGAGAGAATCGAGCGTGAGTCGGGGTTTTCCAGCCTCCGCGATGATGTCAACCGAGGCTGGCTGACGCCAATCAGTCCATCGCCCAGGAAATAAGCCATCGCTCGAATCCGTAAGCCATCGCCTCCACTGGATGTATATTCTTCTTTCTTGGCTACAGTCAATTACGCCATTATGAGACGTGTCACCTATAAAATGGCCGAGGATTCACCCTCCTGATCACACGGGATTCCCACATCAACATCCTCAACCCCCCAAGAACAAAACACATCATGAAAACTATCGCAATTGTGGGCGCTACAGGGAACCAGGGCTTTTCAGTTGCCCAGACCTTTCTACAGCTTAGAGACGACTGGAATGTCCGTTGCATCACTCGGAATCCATCCTCACCAACCGCCCAAGCCCTCGCCTCCCAGGGCGCCGAGTTACGCCAGGGAGACCTGGACGATGTCTCGTTTCTCCGCTCTGCATTCACCGGTGCGCACGTTATCTTTGTGAACACGGACTTCTGGGGCCCCTATCGCGCCACCGGAAGCAGCACCGAAGCCTTTGAGGCCGAGGTACGACATGGTCGAAATGCCGCTCTCGCTGCGTCCGCCACTCCCACGCTGGAGCGATTCATCTACTCTGTGCTCGGTCCCATGAAGAAGCATTCCCACGGCAAGTACTCCAACTCCTATCACTGGGACGCCAAGGCCACGGTGATGGAGAACATCCAAACCGAGCAGCCGGAGCTGGCGACCAAGGCCTCGTACATCATCCTGGGCGCCTATGCAACAAACCCTCTGTTCTCACCCAAGTGGAACCCACCGCTGCAGAAGTACCAGTTTGTCGTGCCGTTGAACAAGGAATACAAACTGCCCATTATCTCAGCGAGAGATTCGACGGGGGCCTTTGTCAAGGCGTTGGTGGATGAGCCGCCGCAGACCAGACTACTGGCGTATGATAGCTGTCTGAGCATCGCTGAGACGGTCAATATCTGGCAGAGAGTCACCGGTCAAGAAGCCGATCTGGTTGAGGTGACGGTGCAGACAATGCATGACCAATTTGGAGTCCCCTGGGAAGTGTTGGACGGTCCGGCGTTTATCCAGGAGTTCGGGTATACCGCCGGCATTGAGGGCGTCATCACGCCAGATCAATTGGCAAGGAGGCCGCAGACGGAGTCCTTTGAGGAGTGGCTGAGAAAGAGCGACTGGGAGGCGGTTGTGTCAGGTGCGAAGCAGGAGATGGCGTCGGTGTCTGCCTCCACGTCATGAGCGAGAATACATACTCTTTAAGATGTATACAAATAGAACCCCCCCAATCTAGCTGATCCTGACTACGTGTATCATAGTAATTATGACTCGGAATATACTGGTTTGAATAGGGGGGCATGTCGATGGATACCCTAAACTGATGCAGCCAATATCAGAAGCGAATTGACCAGCTCTAAATGCTGACGGACACACTTAGTGGGGGCTAGCAGAGTTTCCGGCGTAAGAAAAAACTTGCTCATAATAGGAAAGAACCGCTATATATTACTTTATTGTTGAAAGAAGAAACAACTATCCTATTCACACAGCAACGGCGCCCTTTCTCTTCGTATATCCAGCAGTCCAGAATCCCGGCCACTCACTCGGCAGCTCCTCCACGATAAACCGAAAGATGGCCGCCTGGACCTCATCGGGCTTCTCGTAGTGGACAAAGTGGCCAGCCTCAATCGTCGTCTCCGTCAGATTGCTACAGGCATCTCGCATTGGCTCCATGAGGCGCGAGGTTTTGGTGTCGCACACCACATCCCGGATGGCATGGATAAACATGACCGGCTGGTCCAACTTCCCGACCAGCTTGCCATTGTATTCCGCATTCCGAGCATGATGCAGGTAGTAGGCCGATCCAGGCCACAATCCCGTCTTCTGCATGTCTCCCACGAACGAGTCAAACACGTCCGCGGGGAGCAACGGGGGCCCCGTCAGCTCCACGCCGGGTGGCTTCGGTAATCCGCCAAACCAGCCGGCTTTGCGCACCGTGGCGGTAATAGCGGCGAACCGGGTCGAGATGGGGGCAGAAGGTTGATTGCCCGCCTTACAGAACCCGGCCACATCCTGGTCAAACCATTCAATGGTCTTTTCGAAGTCCTCCTCGTAGTTTCTCATGTAGTCCCACTGGCCAAACTCATACTCCTCGGCGGGATACAATTCCCGGTTCACCAGGGGCAGGAAGCCCTGCCAGCCGCGTTCGATGGTGTGGAACGGCACACAGAGTGTCACCAGCGCTTTCACGGCCTCGGGGTGTTGCGTCGCTACGGAGGATGTGACGCCCGCGCCCCAGTCATGGCCGACCCAAATGGCCGCGTCTCTGCCCGTGTCGCCGAGCAAGGCCATCATACCCTCGACCAGGGCCTCTTGACAGTAGTCGTCGGCCACTCGGCGAGCGGTGGACTGGCCATATCCCGGCATATCAGGGGCAACCACGCGGAATCCCACGGCGGAAAAGGCATCGATCTGCGACTTCCAGGTGATGGCAGTGCCAGGCCAGCCATGAATGAACAGGATCAGAGGGCCGTTGATCGGACCAGCCGCCAAGTAGTGGATCTGTTTGTCATTGGCGTACGCAACGGTATGGTGGGTGATTGTCGCCATGCTTGACGTTTCTGGGGGCCCTGTGTGAGAATGTTTTTTTTTTTTTCTTCAGAGCAGGCACAAAATGGCCGGGAATGACCGGATTAAATGGGATTCATGCTTATGTGGTGGGGGTGAGGAGGGTGACACGACGATCATCTACTGCGGAGTAATCTGACGCCGATTATTAGGCCCGCCGTGGCATGGAGCTATTGTCTTGCTAGTGCTGACGATTGGTAATGTTTTAGTAAATATAACAGGAGCAACCAACATGGCACAAGAATGACAAACAAATGGTATTCAACAAACGCAGCAAATCAACTAAATATACAGATCTATACATAGGGAGAAAAAAGAATGCGTATTATAGACTCAGTCCGTAGCAACCTCGGTCTCGGTGCTCAGGACATGAGCAAAGAGCCGATGGAATGGGTGTAAAGGGTGGTCGCTGGCGGTCAAATCCGTCGCCTTCTGGGCCAGAATGATCGCCTGCTGCAGATCTTCCTCGACCGCTGTCTGCTCATATCGTTCGTACATGCGCCGGGCATGACTGCAGAGGTAGATCGGGCGACTCGGATCGTCGTCGGTGGTGACGTCCAACGCGATGCGGATGGCTTCGATGGCGCCGTCAATCTCGCGTGGGTCTTTGGTGTGTCGATACCTGGCCGCCAGCCAGGACGCCAGCGTACTGCGATGGTTAGCCTGGGAGAGGACATCGACGCAGTTGGCCTGTTCTGTGGCGGCGACAGCCTCCTCGGCCGTCTGAATGGCCAGTGCCAGGTCGGCCATGTCACCTCCGTCCAGGAATCGCTGCCCCAAGAGGTTTGCGAGGTAATTCAAGTGCCATGGCCGTTGGAGACTGGACGGGGCAACCACCTCGACAATCTCCACGACACCAGTCATGTCATCAATCGCCTGGGTGATTGTCTCGCTGTTTTTGGTGCGTTGATACTGGCGTTCAAGCACCGCCGCTCGGTGGTGCAAGACGGACGCCCGTCGCGGATGGCCCGCCGGCGTCGTCGTCACTGCTTTCTCTGCTTCCCTCATCTCGCTGCCGGTGATCGGGACATCATGGTCGACGGTATCCCAGAACCTCATGTTCAGCCCCTGATCATAGGCCGCCAGCCGCTGCGCCAGCTGGGGATGGCCGCACATGGTTCGTTCCAGGACGCTCTCGGCCAGGGAGGCTCCGCATTGGAGATCCAGTGCATCGCCGGCCTGGCAGTAGCGCGCCATGAGGCTTTGGCTCAACGATGTAATCATGTCGTCACGCCCGGGAGAATCGACCGCCACCATCTCGAGGAACTGGGTCGCCTCGGCAGAGGACGGCAGCGCCGAAGAGCAGAAAATGGCCACCGCGCGATCAGCCTGGAAGGCCGGATATTCATCCTTGACGGCGTCCAGGAAAAGCGGCGAGTTCTCAGCGCCCTCGACGGCGACATGTGCATTGCGGATATGGTTGGCCCATTGGGCGAACGCATGCTCCGCGAACTCAAAACCCCCTCGACACCGCGCGTGATATTCCTGCTTGGCATAGAAGGGGGTGTCGGCATATTCTGCGATCGTCAGGAACTCATGTGAGGCCACAAAGGGGAGGGCCTGGTATGCAAAACAGCTCTGGGCCATCGTCCGGTGGCATGATGCGAGCGAGAGCGGCTCCAGCCACTCTGGGCGCTGGTTGTCGCTGTCGTTTGCGAGGAGGTAGTCTCGGACGGTCTGATGGGTGAAGTAGATGCGGTCATTATAGACATCAAAGAAGACACCGCAAGTGTCGCGGGTCCAGTTCCGGAACTCCTCGGCGGGCAGGCCCAACTCGTCCTCGCGCGTGGTGGCCGAGCAGTCGTCGATATGAAGTGCCAGGGCGATGGACATTTCGCGCAGCGTCAAGGGTTTGGTGGCGGCCAGCACGATCTCCAGCATGATGCGCACGTCGTCGCGGTTGCTTTCGTGGATGCGGTCCAGCAATGCCCGGTAGATCTCCGCCAGGTTGGAGGGCAGATGGTCGAAGGTGCGAGACCAGTAGTTGGTGCCGGGACGCACCGGCAATGTGTCGAGATAGGTGAACAGCAGATCGGTATAGAGATAGCTGGGGTTGGTCTGGGTCTCCAGATGGGTCAGCAGTTTGTCCAGCGTCGCCTGGTCCCGAATGCATCGCTCGCGCGCAAATTTCTCCACACGGTCCTGGGCCACGCGCGCAATATCCCCCATCAACGACACGCGGCAGTCGGAGTCCTCGTCCATGTTGAGGATAGTCCCGTTGGTCAGCAGCTGCAGGATATCGGGGACCGGGCGCGTGGTGAGCAGAAACTTCACGCGCGAGCCGGGGAACTTGGCCTGGTAGGTGTTCAACATCTGCAGGGCCGTTGCCAGGTGGACGTTCTTGCACTCGTCCATGGCGTCCAGGACAATCGTCACCTGGTCGTGGGTTGCATCCTGGCCGGCGGTCTCCAGGATCTCCCAGAAGAGGTCGGAGTCCGGGCGAACACTATGCCGCGTGGCCTTCTCGGCCTTTTCTTCCACCGCGTCCAGACGCGAGCACTGGCGGAGCACCGCATGGAGGACCTCATACATGGCGGTGTTCAGGTTGTTCTGTTCGCCTCCGTCCTTGAAGAAAAACGAGCACAGCGAGGTCGCCTTGGCCCGCGGCAGCTCCTGCAGTAGACATTTGGCTAGCACCGACTTGCCCGTGCCCGGCTGGCCGGAGAGCACCAGGAGGCCGCTGTCGCCCCGGGCCCAGCTGGTGAAGGTTGGGTGGCTGAGCACCCCCTGGCCAGTCTCGATATGAGGCAGGGCAATCTGATTGACGTAATCCTGGTACGTGTCGGGGTTCAGGAGGGTCACATCCGGCATGATCTTGTCCATCAAGTTGGCGCGGCGCTGGGCAACTGAGAACACACTGATGATGCTGCGAATGGTCTCTCCCTGTTTGGCTGCCTCGCCCAAGGCGCGTTTCACGGGCTTGCCGGTATGGGCCTGGATAAAAGCCTCAATGCGGTCTTCGGCGGACTTGATGTCGCTGACCATGACCGCCCAGTCGTCCCATTTGGCGCGGTTGGGGGCAAACCGGTACGACGAGTGATCATAGAAGCGCCCACAAGCGAGTAGATATCGAATCAGCTGTTTGTAGATCTCCACGGTCATCTCCGCAATGGTCTCTTGCAGGTCGGGGGTTTTCCACGAATGCAGATTAGCGATCTTGGTCAGCTCGGTATACCAGGGCATGCGCGAGACGATGTAGTTGACGCCCTGCTGCGAGGCATCCACCTTGCGCGCGTTGTTGATGATGACCGGGGCGATAATCAAACACGCAGCTAACCACGCCGTGGACGAGGCGGGACAAATCTCCACGGCGCCCTCGGCCGTTGATTTCATCTTGTCGATCGACAGGGCGACGAACGACAGCATCTTGCGCCCATACGAGGATCGCTCAAACGCATCACAGCCGCGCGTGACCAGCGCTTCAATCAGCGCCACGCGACAGGCGTCGTCGAGGTGAGCTACCCAATGCGACGGGTTGCGATCCAAGCCATACGCATGCTCCGGACTGATGGGACGAAGCGCTGCAATGAGAATCCGCTCATAGTCGCCGATTGCCTCCGCTGTCGCCGGGTCATTTTTCAGCTGGACATACGCTTCATCCCACACCCCGCGCGCAACCGGAAGGGGTTTTTCAACCATTAACCCGGGCACTTCTGGCACTTCCTCGTCGGCCGGTAAGTGGGCTGCTGATCGGGCAGAATTGGGTCTGCCCTTGACGCTGAGACCAGACAATCGATGACGGATGCCCATGGTGGTTGGTGCTGATCCGACAGATACAGATGGAGACGTCGTCCAGAGACAGAGCTTTTAAGAGAAAGACAGAGAGGGAAGAAAACTAAAAAGTCCCCCTGATCCATCCTATCGGCCCCTCCAGCTGGAATCATCCAATCCATCGAATTGGGTCCATTCCATGCCGCGTGGGTTGGTCCGATGGGGGGGGAGTGGAGAACGCTGTCTAGCCGAACATGGCCATTTGCTGGCACTGGGCGACGATGTGGGCAAAGGCCCGTGTCGACGAGAGTCCGGGAACCACTGAAAAGATGTGAAAGGAACTCCTGCAGCTCGCCAGTTCGGTTCTTCGTGGGTTTTCCCGAGATGCGAGATGAACCGATTCCTCCGATGCGGAAGGGATCGTCGATCGGCGCCACTTTTTGGGTGGATCGAGGCTAATTTCTGAGAACTTTTCCTCCTCTGATTGGAATCTTGCTGTCTGATGGCCATTGCCATCCCGTGTCGCTATTTCCGGGGAGGCTTTGCTTGGGGGTGATGATTTGTGATGGATTCTCGTCACATTACTTATCATTCCCTGCTCCAATGCATCATCCATCTTTCCTCTCCCCCTTCAAGACTTATGCTCTCCTGCTTAATATCCAGGCGCATGGCACTGGTCAACCATCCCTAGAAACCCCCTGAAATGACACCCCTGGAGGATGGTGTTGGGAGAGAGGGTTACATTCATGATGTCATTTCATCGTCCTTGTTTTCTCTTTCACCTGCGTCATGAGCTCTCTCCAGACCCGGGCATGACAGGACTGGATTCAGTTATAACCAATGGACTGACCTGAATACAGCATTAACCTGCTTCTTCTTAATCACAGCGTGAATCCATCCCCTCGCAGCGAGTCTCCCTGTTGCCGACCGCCATAATGCCCCAGAACAACAACTATACCGACCCCAAACTGCGACAGAAGGTCAAGGAGGAGGTCCAGAAAGGGGACAAAGGGGGCAAACCGGGACAGTGGTCTGCGCGCAAGGTATCGCGGTATCTGTTTCCTCCTGCCCGGAGATACACCTAATGACAGGATCCATCAGGCCCAATTGACTGCTTCCGAATACAAGGCCCGCGGCGGCGACTATACCACCTCGAAATCCGAGCAACGGCCTTCTCAGAAAAACCTCGATAAATGGACCGAGGAGGATTGGCAAACAAAGGAGGGCTCTGGCACGGCCAAACAGGCCGATGGCAGCCGCAAGCGGTACCTCCCGCATGACGCCTGGGAAATTTTGGACGAGGACGAGAAACAGGCCACGGACGATAAAAAATTGAAGGCGTCGAAGAAAGGGAAGCAGTTTGTCGGGAACACACCGCGTGCGAAAGAAAGTCGCAAGAAAGTCAGCGAGCAGAAGGAACGGGTCGACAAGAAGACGCGTGACAGCGAAGACGAAGACCAGGAACAAGAGGATGAAGAGGATGAGGAAGACGAAGAGGACGAGGAAGAAGATGGTGATGATGAAGATACGACAGACAAGGACAGTGTGAAGCTGGACGACGAAGAAGATAGCCAGCTTGACGAGGAGGAAGAAAAAGAGAAAGAAGAAGAAGAAGAAGAACAGCCGAAGAAAAAACGTCAAAAGAAGGCTTGAGGTTGGACTACGCCCAGTGGCTACGTCTACTCTCCTACATTTCGGTGGACACATATGTCTATAGACGATGAGGCTAGGTCAAATAGGCCGTGCAGCCCTTGATTCCATGAAATATAACCCTAGAAACTCCGTAGAAAGCGACTACAGAGTGTACCGGAAATCTGGCGAACCCTCGAGGATCTTCTCTCCCCGATCAGCCTTGCGGTTACTAATCCAAAAGTAAACACTTAGCAGGCCCACAACCACGATGATCAATAGCTGACAGCTATAGCGAGAACGTCAGTGAAGGAACGGCGGGAAGAAGAAGAAGATAAGCCCAGCACTTACGCAATGGCCGCCCAGATGCCCGGGATATAATTCGGGGCATCCTGGCTGCGGAAGACCAGACTGCCTGCAATACCACCGACACCCCCAAGGCCCACCATGGTCGCACTGGCCAGGGCGCGAGTCCATTGGCCTCGGATGTTGTTGGCCTGATACGCCATACACGCCGGGATATTGGCGTTGGCACCGGCGACTGTGAGGAACACCCCGAAGAAGCGAACACCTGGGCTGGCAGCGAAGCCCATAATGGGGAGTCCAATGATAGCCACCAGACTGTTCAGCACCAGGATAGGTCCACGGACCCGGTAGTGGTCGCCGATCCAAGCCGTCGTCCACATCAGCGCGCCGGCCAGCACATACGGCGGTGCCACCAGGCATTGGGCCGCAGCGACACTAAAGCCCATGTTGTCGCGGAGAATGATGGGGAGGAAATATGCAATGGCATATGTGACAGTCGTCAAGGAACTGGCCATGTCAGCGGAGAACATACAGGTCGATCAATTAGGGGGGGTGGCACGTACAAAAAGATCAGACCGAAGCCCCAGATCTTAGGATCCAACGACGGGCTCAGGAATTTCTTCATGGTGAATGGCTCCGGATCTGCGTCTGCTCGGTCTCGATTCAGGCGTCGAAGAACAAATGCGCATTCTTGCTCGCTCAAAAAGCCCCATGCCTTATGGGCCTTGTCGGGGAAATCCACAACGAATATAAAGCATAGGCCACCGACAATGAATGTCAACTGATCAAACGGGTATTAGCTGTCTTTCCGAGGGCTGAACAGGGTCGAGTAGGGCGTCACTGACCACTCCCTGCATGATGAAGATCCAACTCCAGGCCGTGTGGCCCTGGAGAGGTGCCATCTGACTGAATCCGTAGGCGAGGATTCCGGAGAGCGCTGCAGCAACACATCCGATCAGGTAGAAGAGAGAGTACCGCTTCTGGACCTCATCTGTCATGGGATTGGGCATCCGTCAGCCCTTGTTTCTTCTACTCTTTCAACAGGTTTGCACTAACATCGAGAGTACCAGCACGATAGCAGGTAAACGGTGCCGGGGAAGAAGCCTGCCTCGAGAATTCCCAGGAGCGCGCGCAACCCAGCCAGCGTCTGCCAATCTGGTGCATATGCGAAACCCTGGACGAGAGATCGTGTTATTAACATGATGTAATGGGACGGAGGATTCGCGTAACCTACAATCAAGCACGCTCCCCAGGTGAGAACAATTGTGGACAGAAACAGTCTTGGTCCGACCTTCCGGATGATCCCAGTCGCAAGTGGTTGGAAGACGACGTAAGTGCAGAAAAATACTAAAACCATAATGGACTGGAAAAATGGTCTAGTCAGCATTCCATTCACACGGCACGGATAGAGTCAAGGGTACAAACATATCGGAAGCCGACGTCCATCTCCAGATCCTCGATCATGCTTTAATTTCCATGGCCAGTCAGTCGACGCCCTCGCGGAAGCTGGGGAATGAATACATGCCCGACAATCGCGGCGACGGAGACATTGGTTCGATCCATCAAACTGATGCAGTATGCGAGACCACAGATGGTAATCAAGCGTCGATCGACCCGGTGAATGATCTTCCGCTGTTCTTCATAGGAATATTCCTCGTCGACATCGATGTCGACCAGCGGTCTCGAGGGAGATGCGCGTTCGACATTTTCGACATTGTCAACCGAGCCCTTTTCCATATCACTCGCCATCCTGGTCACTGATAATGATGGGGTCAATGGGTCTGTGGGGAGTATTTGGTTCGAAATTGGATATCCCAGCAGAAAGCGTGGTTACGATGGACTTTATAGGCTACTCTCACATCCACCAGGGGGCGATTTCTCTCCTTTCCCCCATCACGACACCGTGTTTCTTGTCAACCCATCCGAGTGCAGGCTGTACCACAAACGCGGGGGAAGGCAGAGGGGGTGCCTTGGCATCAAATGGGGACTATGGGGCAGCTAAGGGGATCTGGTGGTGAGATCGTCGGCTATGCATCTCCAGTTGATGAATATCTCCTCGGTTCCAGCTCCACCACCATGAGCCAGCTGCCTACGATTGGATATCCGTCCACGTAGACCCATCACTTCGGACGACGGAGGCAACAGTGTCCGTGAATCTCAGGCTATCAGAGCGTGAGGGGGTGGAGCTTCCCCGGATTCCCTGGCAGGCATTATTGGGCGCCATCGAACTCTATGTCTCCGACTCGTGGGATCTGTCATACACACCAGTGGGGCCTGGTGGGAGTCTTAGTATGACGTCTATTCGTTCCTTTTGCCAATCTCCCTCTATCTTAACTGCAAGGTGGCCTGACTCGTTCCATCTTCGTCCTTCAGAATGGACACACAGAGAGGCTGATATCCTAGCGAATCATAGCTCTCTGGTCAGTTTCCCAATCAGCGTTACGGCGAACCATGTCAGTGTTTCTTGCCATTAGTATTATTAGAACTGCACGACACATGACGGAGGCTAGATTCTCTTGGTAGGGTCTGGACTGTCAGGACAGACGTATCGCTATCACTTTCCCAAACTGATGCAAGCTGGCTGACCCCGGCCGGAGATCAGTCAGATGAATGGCGAGGTTTAACGCAGGGATAAATAAGATAGTAAGATATATTCTTCCAATCAAAGTAGCTGGGTTTGTCGAGGTTAGGATATAAGAAGAGGCAATTCAATTCTGCAGCTGAAGATATTCGCCAGCTTATCACCACCCCATCCTCAATCCTTTCTACATCACGGCCTCTGACTTGCCCCTATCATCCGTACCAATCGAAGATGGTGTGCATGCACTGTGAGCGAAGAAAAGGACTAACGTCTTAGTGCATTCCCACCCCCGCTTCTTCGCCATCGAGTGTCCAAGCTCGGTCCGCGTCTTCCCGTCTAGCTGGCAACAACAAGATCAGTAGTGACAGGTCGCGTTATCCAGACATCGTGGAGATCTAAGTTTATTCGTAGCCGTCTTGATGTTGATAGATAGGCTCTTAGCATCCCCGATGCCATGTCACCAGCCCAGCCATCTTCATCCGCAAACAGTTCCAACTCCGAGGAGTAATAGTAATAGACTTCCAAGGCTCGAGAGCAACTAGAGGGCAGCTAAGCCCAGCTAAGAACAGCCAAGAGCGTTCGCTTTGCGGGGTCATGCCGTCATGATCCAATCGAGGGCCATCGCCTACCCTGGATGTTCTTGGGTTGAGGTCATCAGGAGGACAGGATACGGGCAGGTGGCCCATTCTTGGGAATACCAGCTATGAAAAGGGCGAACATCTGCCAAGGAGATGCGACCCCCTACATTCTTGGGTCTTTCATGGGAGAGAAACCTTTCCAGTGATGTGTTTATTTACAGCTAGTTATGCCTTGGTCCAGAATGATATTTGAATCAGCCCAACATCCCTCCGAGGATGGTCTGCAGGAAGGCAAAGACCTCCTCGCCCAGGGTGAGAATAGTCGCCGGATCCAACTCCGTCAGAACGACTTGCTTGGTGCGACATCCATCATCGACAGCATCGCCGTTCAACCGCTCTGATATCCAGTGCATGGCGCTCGCCGATCCCGCAATGGCCTCGGTCAAATGCACGCCCACCCAATCGCGGTGGTATTCAATGCGCGCCCCTTGCGCACAGTATTGTTTCACCAGCGTATCGGTGTCCTCGACAGGGCTGATTTCATCCGCCACAGCCTTGTAGACAAAGAGTGGCATCGTGGGTGTGTCGCGAATCCCCATTTGGCCCGACCATTTGAAGATCGACTGGGGCTCTGGGTCATAAAACGACGCTTCCCCCTTGGCGAAGTAGCTATACATGTCCTCGTCGCTACCGACCTCCTTGGCTTCGGACAGACAGCCATTCGCTGCTGCCCAGAACTTGTCGGCTTTCTCCGGTAGGAGGTTCTGGTCCAGCCAGTCGGAGAGATTCTGGAAGGCCTTTGCCTGGCCGTAGATCCCGGAGAACGCCAGCCCGGTGTTCGCCCCCTTGTTAATAGTTTGCAGCACGGAGCTGACATTCGGCGTCAGGCCCCCAATGGCAACGCCCGCAAAGTCCAGCTCGGGCGCATATGTCGGTTGCAGTTCCGCCGCCCATCCCGATGCCAGTGCACCACCGGAGTATCCCCAGAGAGCATACCGTGGGTCAGTGGAGAGGCCCACCTTAGGACCCTCGCGGAGGACGACTCGCATCGAATCTAAAGTCGCATGGCCCGACTGCAATCCCACGGTGAACTGAGCCTCGAGGCCCTCGTAGTCGGTGGTGAGTACCCACCACCCCCGGTTCAGAGCCGCGCCAATCTACCGCCCATGAAAGTGAGTACAGAAATTGTCCAAGAGGAAAGGAGGGGAGTGGGGGTGGCTCTGCACTTACAAATGGGATATCGATGGACGTGTTGGTCTTCGGCAGTGGAAAGCCCACCAGGGCATTGTCGGTTCGCGCCTGGACCGTATACGAGGGGCTGCAATCGAGGGACGCACTGTCGTATGGCGCCTGGTAGCCAACCAGCTTCGTTGGATCGGAATTATGAGGCTCGAGGAGAGTGACCACGGCTGCGACGGGGTCTCCCAGGCTGTCGGTCGTCCGGAACAGATACTGGTAGGCCGCCTTGGTCGTTACCTCCACGGGGATGGAGAAGAAGGGTTGTAGGTCGGCCGGAATCTGGCGAAACCGGATCAGGTCGCCAGGCGCGTAGCTGGCAATGTCCTCGGGTTGGTCATACCAGGCATCCTGGGAGGGAAGAAGGGGATCGGCAGTGACAATCGCGGCGATGGCGAGGACGGCCGAGAGGATATTCGACCACATGATGCCTATTGTTGATGATCGATCTAATCTCCCAGTCCCATCCAGGGCTGATCGTGGCATCTTATATAGCCATGTTTTTGTATTTACTTTCGTCTTTTTTTTTCTCTCGGAAAGCAACTGTTGGGCTCAGGGCGTGCCTGTTATCCGAGGAATGCTACGCTGGGAGATCACGTAGAGGCCATCCCCGCATGATCAACATGTTCTTCCTGCTAAGCGAAGGGAAATCCTCCGGATCATTGGCTATTGCCTAGGAGGCGTACATGGATGACCTTGGCCCTGCAGACTAAATGCCGTCTCGTCATCGGCGTCCGGACGAACTCCCCTGGTCAACCTCCACTGACGCAAGAACGGTTGATGATAGGCAAATCATCCTACAGATAGGGTTACGTTGGCTAGTTCCTGGGATGATGATTACTACCCTTGTTTGTCAGTTTGATCCTGTATTCTCCAGTAAAACTTGGCTGTAAGCGAGACCCGAGATTGGGTCGCACATCAATAGTTCAGTTTGCATCCCATCATCACCCTCGATGATGCCATATTCCGGTCTGTCTATGTATCAGCCGGAATGCCGGACCGCATGAGGCTGAGATGCCGCGGTATGCGCCCGTGGCTCATGTGGAAGCCTCGTAGTAGTCCTATATAAGCTTGTTCTTGATTGAAATATTTTGTATGTATATATATATCTGTCTCATCTATCTATCTCTTGTCGGGGTATGGCGGAAACACTCGCGGTCCTTTCGATGTGTCTGGGCTGTAGATGGAATCCCATTTTTGCTGAAGCTGTTTCGGGGTCGGCCATGCGTTGTCAGGATCCTTCAGCCATAGTCGGAGGAGATGTCGTCTGCCATTTATATATCTCTCTATTTTAGTGGTGTTGTTTTACGTGGGTTGGGGCATGAGGGCCGTACTTTTGCTGTGGTCCATCCATATAGCCTTTCCTAGCATGTAGCATGCTTAAATTGTTGATGAACTGCATGTCTCCCTTCTGAAGTTTCATGGAGATGTGGAACCTTTCTGCGAAAAAATGCAGCGAGTCCAGCGCCTCGGCCTGTCTCACGGACAGGTGTTTCGTTCGTGTGAGGTCGCCAAAGCCCACTAGTGATCTCCTTGAAAAATGAAGCAATAATCTCTCGGGTGCTGTCCCCAATGCTTCTTGATGAAATAAAAGGGGCCGGTGGAAGGTAACACCCTCCTCTTTGGAGCTAGATCAACCATGTCAAAGACCCTCACCCACATAGAGACACATTCATAAAGGTTGCACGAACCTCGGGATGGGCCAGTCACGGGCCAAAACCTGAATTATATCAGGCCTTGTTCTAGCAAGTTCGTTATAGACTCTCCAACTGCTTGCTAATAAGCTTTCGCCCCCTTTAGCAGGTTCACTCAAAGTGAACAAGGATACTATGTCTCCCGCATCGGTGTGGAATGGAATCTCTTCATCTGTCTGGCCTGCATTTTTGACGGAGCCGAGTGGAGCAGAGGGAGGCCTCATATCGGTGATGTGCGCAACAGCAACGTCTGCTGGACATCCTTCATACTGATCGCCCTGACGACCAAAGATATGGCCAATGTGAGAAGAAACACCCACGTATATTATCATATTCTCCTCTATCGAGTAACGATCCACGGGAATGCCCCTAATCAGGGTGAATCCAGTGCCTGCGTGGATATTGTCCGACACGCCGCGTAGGATAGGATGTAACGACGGCAGGGGGAAGGTGGTAGAGTCGAGAAGCCCCAGAGGTATTCCTCGAGCTATGTAGATAAAACTCAGCACTCTGTCCAACACGAAAACAAAAAATGGGGGCACAAGTGGCTGTACTCTTGAAACTTTCCAGTGCATTGTGAGTTTCCTTAAGCTGGGAATCAGTCAACGTATGCATGTAGTCGTCCTCGTAGGAGAGGATACTGTCCCTGTCCCACGCCATTTTCGAGGGCATGTGCAGTGGGAATGCATCTGGTAGAACAGCTTCGTCGATTTCACTCTGCGGAACTGACCGGGCTCGGGCTTCGTATGTTGTCCGGTCCGGAATATAGGGCATATGATCCACATATGTATCCATTTTGTAGATGAGAACTTGCTGCAACATGAGTCCTCGGACGCAATTTAATCTCTATTACTCCCCCAGCTGCGACCCCCATTCTACCCCTCTAACTGCGTGGCAACGTATCATTGGGCGTTTTCCGGTCGATTTGTCGATCCAAGTCAGTGATAGCGGTGAGAGAGACTCCAACACATATATATATATATATTTATGTCGATACATCATGTGGAATATTATCTTGTACATGCCTGGTCCAGTATTATGTTACGTACAGAGTTAATGCCGCTAAACAATTTGTTCGTAGGTTATTTTTATGTACTATATAGTACATCATAACTAATTCCGAAAGCTCTTGAAAAGCATCTTAAAATGTTATGTTCTATCATTGGCACGTCCGTGGGTTTGTTTTGTTTGTGATTCCGTGCATTTTGATTGGTGGAATGGCAGCCAATGATCATCCTCCGCGAACCGCCACTTCGCCAGGGGAAACAATCGAAGGATATATCCAACTCGATCGAAACAACAACCATCCCTAATCAAATCAATCTAACTGACCAATGATTTTTCACCCTTGAGTTTTGTTTATCATATCCAAGGTTATCATATCATTTCCACGCGTTCCCTTACCATCATGGCCAAAGGCCCTAATGACAACCAAGGGCGCGTCTCCAAAGCCTCATCACACGATAGCCAACTGAATGAGGCAAACATTGTGGCGCTGAAACGGGAAGTGCATGGAGCTATTCCCAAGACCCTTAATGATGCGCAAGAGAAGCTCTTGATCCAGTGGATTCGTCGGATGAAGGAGATATCTCCTTATCTTACAATATCTCAAATCACGACCAGTGCGACCCAAATTCTTCACGGTGATGGAAGCAACACCAATGTCGGCAAGACTTGGGTTGATGGCTTTATCGGGCGTTTACCAGAGGACCTGAAACCGTCCCGAGAAAGGCCATCTAAAAAAAGCCGTCTGGATCCGTCAGATGTGGACACATTGCAACAGTTGTTCCACCGTTTGGAGCCTTTGATCGCTGACGTGTCTCCCGCCAATATCTATAATTTTGACGAAACGATCTTCCGAATCGGCGAGGGCACGAGAGACCGATTAGTCGTTACTAGTAGTAGAAACCCGGCGCGAGATGTCTTCCTGTCTAGAACGTACACCCAGTGGATCACCACGATCGAATGCATCGCGGCTGACGGCTGGGCGGCTGATCCATATGTCGTTGTCCAGGGCACATATTATCTCGGAGGTTGGTTTGAGGGAGAACGGCTTCCCGATGACGCTTTATTCAATCTTACTCCGAAGGGTCGAATAACAGAGAAAGCTGCAAAAATTTGGATTGAATTTTTTCATCGCCAGACCAAAGATCGGGCCACCGACAATCAGCCGCGGCTCCTCCTTTTCACGGCCCAACCTCAATATCTGAGTTTCGACTTCTTCCAATTTTGCGAGCAACATCGGATTATCCCCTTCTGTTTTCCACAACATATTGGACATCTTATACAACCTTTTGACGAGAATCATTTTCAATATTATAAGCAGTATTGGAAGGGAAAAGACTACCATGGCTTTCCGCCTGATGATGCTGACGAAGAGAAAATAGACTTTATACAGGGTTTCTTCCCTTTCCGCGAGGAAGTATTGGGACCTCAGGTTATCATAGATGCGTTTGCTGAAAAAGGCATATTCCCGTTTGATGCGTCCAAGATGGCGGAGAACCCATGAATCCAGAACTGGCGACATAGTAGTCATTTGTATGTTGTTGCCAACCCACCTACGACATCTATTGCTGTGGGCATCAATCAGAGCCCGGTCTCGCTGCTGGGTATTATCGCAAACCCATTCGGGTCCCGGTTCACACCTGTTTACTATCTAAATATATTTCGATCCTTGATCAAAATCCATACCATCACTCCGTTTCAGATACATGGAAGTACGGCTGCCTTTCCCTCTCGATGACACCATGACCCCGATGTTCCCTAGAATATACCATCGAGATAGTGGACTCAGCAATATAGCGAGGAAGGGGATTCTTGCCACTTTCATCTGACGGTTCGATCGAGCTGGAGAGTCCTGCCCGTCGCGTCGTGCGCAGAACGGTCGAGAATTTGCTACTGTAGGAGCCTCCACTAGAGAAATAGGCGAGCAGGCCAAATCCCACGTGCGATAGGGAGAAGAGCAGCGCGATACCGTATGCAATTACCAAGACAGACCATGAGAATACATAAAGATTCTCTATCCGTGTCACTAAGATGGGTACCTGCGCGGGGGCAAGAGGTGAGGAATGGTTATATCTGATATAGAGAAGACTTGCATTAGATCATGTGCATAGAGGCCGCGCAGATGGATGGCATACTGAAAGATTTGGGGACTCATCATGGAGAAGGTGATATTTTCGAATACTTGTTCGAGAATGCTAGGAAGATTCTGCCCTCTGCTCCGAGAGCCGGCCAGCATGTTACCGAATGGGCTTGTCGAACCGTTCCCTTCCATGTAATCCAGAATGAATTCGAGCTCTGGTGCCGTACCGATGACGGTGGACATGACACTAGTGCCAGATATCTGCAATCCTTGGCTTAGTGTTGGACCTCCCCACGGCGTGGCAGGATTGCGAGTTTGAACAAGGGCGATTGATCCCTGGAGAAGGCGATCGAAGGCGTCCAGGATAGCCTGATAGGCTATGGTTTCCAAGTCGGAACGTGAATCCAGTTGATGCTCGGGGGTGTCGAAAGACGTGCTAGAGGTAGCCGGCCCCATGTAACTTACCTCGTTCAGATACCTCTGACGCGCAGACTCGATCCGCTGGGCCCCGTTAGTAAAGGTGAAGTTGCCCGAATACGAGGCATTTTGTAGGATACACTCTACAATGGTGGCATTCTGTACAAACGTACTGTTTGCTGGACAGTTATCCGGATCGGAGGGGGAGTCGACATATGTCCTTTTGGGCATCCCAGGGAAGGCCGCCACGTATAGGGTCAGCGGCGAGGTAGACGCGGCATCGGGGCCTAGAGTCGCGGGTTCGAGAGAGTTGTCGCTGTCGAATGGGACGATGCTGTCCTCGACATCGACTGCGTGACGCCCACCATAGTTGGGTGCGGTGCGTGTCCAGGACAAGTATCCGTACACACTCCCACTGGAGCAATTGTTGTTCTCCTGCACGTTTTGCAGAATGAGATCTCGGGAGACTTGATCTATCAGATGGCAGTTCAGAGCAGGTCCGTGAAAGTCTAGGTGCCACGACGAGTTCGGAAACGGCGGAGTCACCGACAGGATCTCTCCCTCGATGGTCACGGACTCGACGATCCGTTTCACTTCAATCTGGGGGCTATCATACGTAAAACTGTCCTTTTCGAACGACAGAAAGTTGGCGAATTTCAATGATGCAAAGTCCACCTGGGGGACATGCCCTAGTTGGGTGTGGTTGTTCGGCGTTGCTCGTACCGTGAGAGTTGCGGGTGTTATGACTGATATAACCGGGAGGAGCCTGTATGCCCTTCATCAGCGGGGATTGGAAAGGTGCAAACAACTTCCTTACCAGATAAATACCCCAATGAGGGCCCCCAGGGGGTACGATCGCCATAGTTGTAGGCTCGTAAGGCTCCAGGCGGTGGTGGGAAGGGATACCATATCGTCAATCAACGCGATCTGAGTAGGCTGGGTACGGATCTTCTTCCAAATGGACTGATCGAGAGCCGTCGTTATTGCAGCTCCAAGCCCCGTTTTCACGAGGAGAGCAAAGATAGAGCCAGCAGCAATGTTGACTTGTTGGCCAGACACTTTGAGCGATCCGGTCCAAAATCTGTATCCCGAGTCCGGTGCTGGCTGATTGTTTAGTCTATTATAGAAGAAGTAATGGCCAACCATGAATATGATCCCCAGGGTGAGTGACAGCACCATTATTGTCGGGGCTTCCAGGTGGAAGAAGGACCTGGTGGGTTTATCTTTCATCTTGGGCATGAGACGTTGACAGTCAGTACATGACCGAAAGAACCAGAGCCGTCTTGCCAAAAGAGTCTGTAACCGCGATTTAAAAGGACCTCTGGGGAGTTGGAGGATCTCCCCTGCACATCGAATACGAGCTAATGCATTGGTCTAGACAAGCTGCACCAATCAGCCACAGGTTTGCCCCGAGATGGCATAATGAGAAGCTTCAGCCTTGTCTTGGCGAGAGTATATTTAATAACAGGAAGATTGCTGGGAACGTGAACATCCATCTCCTTGTCAGATGGGATGAAGAAAATGGATCATGTAATAATGAGATTAAAGTGAACCTCATGCCACCAAGGAATATAAAAGCCTCCTTCTCCGTATCATGAGCCATCCTTATTCTGTTGGCGAACGCTCATATAGAGCCCCACTCTGAGAGAAATCCTGCCACGTTACATATATCCCAATCATTCTCGCGCATCCACTCTCAATTTGGTCTCCACCACTATTATCACACGAAGATGTGTCAATTCTGTGCTGGTAAAAAGCCCGCTGGGACTCAGCAATCTTCGTTGAGGCTTCATCCCAACACCAAACGTCCCGTCGGGGAGACGTGTCCCGAAGATTGTAATTATAATTGTTTGACATATTGTTGTCAGCTGGAGCCAAAAGTGGAGGTACAGATGAGAGTCGGAGTGTCTTGTACCGACGCTCATTCTGATCCCCAATCTCAAATTCGACGCCTAGAAGCTCGCCCTCTTAGGGTTATTTCGACCGCCATTCCGATGAACCACCTGCTTATCCACATCAGCGTTAGTACTGATTTGAATATCGTATTCATCGAAGACTCCTCATTTCAAGAAGTATTTAGCTCATATAACCACACGGTGTGGAAAATAGAGCTTCCCATCCACTCAGTCGTACTGAAGCCATCCTGAAGCCATTCTTATTCACGCCATTAATTTTCAATCTATTCTTAATATGATTTTTTACCGGGGTTTAATAAAAGCGGCCTCGGATAAATTATAACATTATTAAAGAAGTATGTATTTTAAAAGGGAAAAAATTTAAAAAATAAAAAAGCCCGGAAAAAAAAATAGAAAGAATGCTGGAGATATCGAAATATACAATATCTCATGCAGTGTTTAAAAGAAGATTGACTACTATATATGTCTAATTAGCTCTACACGATAAAATACATGAAAGATTTCGTTCATTTACGGAGAACCTGAACCATGTTGGGATAAGAAAGTGTGTGGTATCTCCTACATATCCCTGACTCAGTGACAAAAACTTGTATCCTGCAATAATAATACCAATGATGCCAGCCGAGTCTTGGAATTTATGTCTAGTCCCTTGTCCAAGAGGCTCGGCATCTTTATGGTTGGCTGGTACCGATGCTGCCGAGACTAGGGCTTGTCTTGTCCCGTGTTGGCCCAGCCTATACAGCTGAATCCAACGACCATCACCTTCACCCCTCCCTCCCTCCGTCTGCCCAGCAGGGAAAAAGAGCCGAATATCTCATCGACGCCACTGGGATACCTCTACCGGTCCGGTTCCCGGTCCGGAATCTTGCCCAGCTTCATGGAATTCCATTCTCCTACGAGCCCTCATAGATGGCTATCTGAGAGCCCAGCATTGATCCAACGAGAGCGCATGCCCCGCTGAGCAGATAAGCTCAAGGTGATTATATTCTGTAGGTAAACTTTTACCTAAAATATGTGGAATTGATCTCCTTGATCCAGTGGGATGAGACTCCACATACTCTCCCTCTGCCTCTGGAAGAGAGAGTGGGTGAGGGAAACCCACCCGGACCGGGCACGTCTTGCATCCCAACTGGTGATGATCCCAATTGCCAAGTCAAGTGGGTATGGAGTTCAGTTCCACACATGATTGATCGTAAATGAGAGACCCATTATTGCTATCAGTGATATCTAGTTACCAATATCAGCGTTTTGCTCGACATGCTGTCATCAAAAGCAACAAGCGTCAAGCAGTCCGGTGCAGCAGAAAGGCCACGGATATTCTGCTAGAGTTGGACCACAAGCCATTCCAGATCAATTACCCCGAGTTGGTGTTTCTGAAACGATGTTGCCCAGATATAGTCGGTCCGTGCTAGGCCTTCCTAGGATATGGCTGTCTGGGCAGGATAAGCGACGTCTCGGCATTGGGGCGATATTTCTCTCTTCCCATCCGTCGGCTGGGTGATTGGAAATCCCTTGTGTTTATCATATATGACCCGTGAATTAATAGTATTGCCTGATCGCAAAGGGCTATTCTATCGGTGTATTTATTTGTGGTTCATTTGCGGCTTATGCAAGGCATGTAAAACATCATGGCACGCATGAGACTCGACACAGACGCAGCCCTGGGCTACAGGTATGAGAGACGTCAATGCGTAATGTTAAGCAGAATTAACCATGTCATGCCAGACGTTCGATCAAAACAATCCCCAGACCTCGGCGTATTTAGTATGACCCTAGTGGTAGTTTTAGCGCCAACTTATCATCGATTGACGTTAGCTTCCACACGGGTATGCGACGGGGATGTGTCTGCCGGTCATTACGAGGCTGGCTTTCAATATTCCGGCACTCGAGCATATGATCCTTTGTCGATAAGTAGTCTATAGGTGGCCAAGAAAAAGCAATACTCCTGACGGGGGGGAACCAGTCTTATCTGGCAATCCTGGTCGAAATCACGCTGAATTACCAGAATTCCAGCCCTAATCCACGAGACCACGGCGGTGGTCTGGGAAATTTGGCCGGACTAGATGGCGCGCATCGCAGACGCACTGTCGTCCTTGGCTTCGCAAGGATGGAAATGTATTTAATCAGGTAATTGGGCCACCCTCAGTCACTTATGCTTTACTTGAATCCGGAGAATTTTATCCTGCGTCTCGCTCCTTACAAGTGTATCTCCCCAAGTGGCACATACTCTCATCCTTCTTTTGATCCTCCAACTCATAGCTTGTTGGCCACGACAACCCCAATCTGGTCACCATGGGGGCACCAAATCCAGATCCCATGGGAGCTGATGTTGAACCAGCCACCAGTAATACTGCCTCCTATCCGAACGAGAAGGCTGGTCTGGGAAGTAAAATCGACCGGGACCTGAACGATGAACGGTATCAGCCAACAAAACGAGGGCTGCGCAGTCGACATGCCCAGATGATTGCCCTTGGGGGCTCCATTGGTACGGGGCTCTTCGTTGGGTCTGGCCAGGCCCTTGCCGTCGGTGGACCTGCGTCGCTGTTCATGTCCTACTGCTTTGTCGCCTGTGTTGTGTACGGAGTGGTGACTGCTCTGGCCGAGGTGGCTGCATACCTCCCCACCCATGGCGGCACGATGGGCTTCTATGGATACCGATACGCGTCTCGGAGCTTTGGCTTTGCCATGGGTTATCTCTACTGGTACTCGATGGGCATTCTTGTGCCCTACGAAATTGTAGCCGGGGCTGTTGTGATCGACTATTGGCAAACGGATCTCAATGTGGCTATCTGGATTTCTATACTATTGGTTGTGATCGTCGCCCTGAACTTCTTGCCGGTCAAGTTCTATGGAGAAACAGAATTTTGGTTTGCCTCGATCAAGGTCATCACTCTGTTTGGCCTGCTCATTGTCTCATTCATCTTGTTCTGGGGCGGTGGTCCCAAGCGCCAGCGACTAGGGTTCCATTACTGGAAAAACCCATCCGCCTTCAATACTTACGATCCATATACAGGCGGCGCCGGGCGGTTCGCAGGTCTCCTGAAGTGTCTTATGCGGTCTGCCTTTGGGTTTATCTTCTCTCCTGAGCTCTTGATCACCACCGGAGGAGAGATGGAGAACCCCCGCCGCAACCTCCCAACGGCGGCGAAGCGCTACATCTACCGTCTGATCTTCTTCTATGTCCTGGGGTCCTTGTCCATTAGTGTCATCTGCCCATCCGACCACGCGCGTCTCACCGATGGGGGCGCCGGTGCTGGATCCTCCCCCTTTGTCGTTGGAATTCAGCACGCTGGCATTCCAGTTCTCCATCACATCATTAACGCCGCAATCCTGACGTCCGCATGGTCCTCGGGCAACTCATACCTTTACATGTCTTCTCGCAATCTCTATTCACTGGCCATGGCCGGGAATGCCCCCAGCTTTCTCAAAACCACCAACCGCTGGGGTGTTCCATACGTGGCTGTTGCCTCGTCGGCCCTGTTTGCGCCGTTGGCCTACCTCACCGTCGGCACCGACAGCTCTATCGTCTTCAACTGGTTTGTCGACTTTACTAACACCAGCGGCTTCATGTCCTGGATGTGCTGCATGATTGTATATTGGCGCTTTCGCAAGGCGGTCGCCACGCAGGGGATCGAACTCCCTTACGTCGCCCGAATCCAGCCTTATGGGTCGTATTTCGCCTTCTTTGGGGCCACCATCCTCACTCTGGGGAACGGATTCGATGTTTTCTTTCCCAGTCAATGGACTGTGGGGAACTTCTTTGCCGCATACTTCGGTATCCCGGCGTTTTTCGCCTTTTATTTCGGCCATCGCATTGTCTTCCGTCGCGACCCATGGGCCTGGCATCCCGCTGAAGTCGATATGCATAGCGGGTTGGATGAGATCTCAGCTGCTGAGCTCCCTCCTCGCGTTCGAGACACTTGGTGGAAGAAGGCCATGGCAGTGATCGAATAGTTCTGGGGGGGTCATACGGATGGGGGTTGTGAGTCGTGCAGTGTATTTTCGATATTGATCGAAGGAGAATTCGTTTTGAATAAATTTGGTTGTTTATGTACCTAATTCAGCTCACCATGCATAAACAAACAAACACACAAAACATGCCGAGAAAAAGAATCATCCAAGTTAGAGTCAAGATGATAACAGCATCACGAACTGTCTGAATTCTGATGTGCCGACTCCCTGGCTACTTTCTTGTCGCCCATTGAAACCCCAAACTCCTTGATGACCATCCAGGCCGGGAGGAGAGACACAGCCCACAGCCCAAAATTGAGGTAGATGCTGCCCACGGACGCCATGATCGGGATGCTGCTAAGGCCATACTGCACAGGGTAGTGTGGTTAGTAAGTGACAGTGATGATGAACAAATGATCGATATATCAACTGACCGAGATCGCTTGAACTGCAGATTCCGTCCCTCGAAGCAGACCAGCAATGCGAACCACTTCCTCCTCGTCGTCGGCCAGATTCCCTACCACGAAGTACCTATCATGACAGCCCAAGTCAGCATGGAATCCAAAAACAATCGGACGTCTAACCTACAGAAACATATAGTTCACTTGGAATCCTGCCACCCAGAAGAGATATAACGCGAACCCTCGACCGAAACCGGCGTCGGCCCAGTCATACGAGGGCTGCGTTTTTCGATACTCGGTCACGATGATCGTGGCCCAGATCCACCACCCCCCCTGCAGGCCTAGAATGGCGAGGAAAGCGCCTCTGCTGCGAGCCTTCAGCGAGATCCATTTCTGGTCCAGATATGCCCCAAGAATATTGCCAGCGGTCACGGCCATGATGCCCGACAGGAACGACCCGAGCGCGCGTGCTCGCACCGAGAACCATAAGGAGAGATAGGTGAACATGACCGCCTCCGTATAAGCTGCCTGAGCGATGAGAGGCACGATCAGCAGATATTTGCGGCTGGCAAACAGCTTGCACATGGCCTTGAGCTCGAACCAAGGGCCGTTTCCAATGCGCAGCTTCACAGGCAGGCCGTCGGTCCGTTGCACCTGGGAAGGGGAGTTCAACAACAACCCGGCAAAGGGCGCCAGGGCTTGCAGTGCGATGAAGACGAAGAAGACCGCGTAGGACACGCTGCCGGCCGTGGAGCGATTGGCATTGACCCCCAGATTAATCGCACCCCCCACGATCTGGCCGCCGACACGAAAACTCAGCCAGAAGCCTAAGAACCGTCCCTGATTCTGTGGTTCGGGATATGACAAGGCCACCGCACTCTCGGCCATCCAGAAAATCCCCGCTGACAGACCGCATAACGCTGCGCCGAGAATGGTGAGCCACTCGCTACTGAAGCGATTGTTTGTGTAGAGACCGGCAGCGTAGGGTGCATATCCCAGCGTGCCCACAATCAGCGTCCATTTGATCCCGATATAGCGCACGACAACACTGCCAAAGAAACATGACACCACCATGAGGCAGAATGTTAGTGCGTTTGCAGTGTTGACTAGATAGGGCTCCTGAGCGCCTCCGCCCCCGAGCGAATTCATGGCTCCCCATATCCCAGGGGCCAGGAAATTGCAAATCCCCAGAATCAAGGCATTGTAGAAGGTTGAGCGGTACCATTTGACTACGAGGGTCAGTCGCAGCATTTTCCACCGGTCGTCGGGGCAGCTTACCTGGATGTTTGGTGGTGTTCGCGCGATCCCCCACCTCTTCGTCGATCGATCTGGTTTCTTTCTCGGTGACTGTCATGCTGGAACAAACCCTTTTTGACCGGGGGACTACTGTCTAAACCGGGATGGGACATTTAGGTAGATAGACCAGGGTATATATCACTATCGACAGACAAGCCATCTGCAGCCCTACCCCAAGGCCATGGCGCACGATCTGCACACCAACGGCGCCGAGTTTCTTTTGGGGTATGAAGAGGCCGTCGAATTCCTCCCTGTCGATGTCATTACTAGACGCGTCTCGAATTCCGCGGTTGGATGTTGTTGTTTCGGCTGACTATTACGTGCTCGCACGGCATTTTAGGACGGATCACCAATTAGATCACCATCTCGTTCCTGAATGACGAATCATCTGCATGGAGAATGAGTTGAAAATTACCTGAAAATTACCTGACATGCTCTAGAATCCAAAGAATCCGACCAAATAATACACAATTGCTGAACTAAACCCTAACTAACTAACTAACCCGCTACTTGATTGGGAAACATACATCTCTCGCGAATATCGTTGACCTTCAAACAAAGGACTGGGGGGGGG
>VCAU01000037.1:77489-214847 GCA_015844325.1 Aspergillus nanangensis | reverse complement strand
ACCCCCCCCCCCCCCCCACGCTACTCACGGTCTTCTGGATGGAACACCAACGTCCGGACTTCAATACTCTCCCGCGGCTCCTCGTGCTCAGTGTCAGGATCCACAAAGGCCGAGTGAGGAACTCGCCTCGCCCGTCCATCGGTCTTGGAGTCGAAGCATTTGATCAGCGTCACCAGATCGGGGGTTTGCCCGTGGCGATAGTACCACTTGATGTCGGGATTCGACCTGACGGAGCAAGTTTCACCCACCCGGTTGGGATAGATGAGCTTGGTCGGAATCAGATCTTCATCCGACACAGAGTGTGCGTCTGCCACGGCCAAGGGGTTTTTCAGGATGGGCTTAATCGGGCGCCACACGTTGATAATCTGGTATCGCCCCTTGAGCAGCTCCGGCGCATCTTCGGGGAGATGGTATGTCACACGGTCCTTGGACGCGGCGTAGGATTGATCAATATGGACGCGCTGCACAGGCCCGCGGATCTGGGCATCAGGCGTCCGATCGTCCTTGGACTGGCGCCGGATGGTGTGGTCGAAGATAAAGACGCGCGAGGCGCCGGTCCTGTAGAATTATCTCCTGGTGAGCATCATATTTGCCAGATACCTGTCTCCCAAGGGGAAAAGCAGTTACGTACGCGTCTTTCAGCAACTGCTCGGTCTCTGGATAGTACTCTCGCTGGATCTTCTCGTCGTCGAGGAAGTCCTTTTCCCGACTTTCGTGGTAATAGAACTGAAATCCTTGTCCGTCTAATGTGTAGTCTAGCTCGCGTCCGCTGACGTCGTGGATGGTGACGGGGACGGTGTCCAGCGGTCTTTCGTAAGTATCGGCTCGGCCAACGTAGTTCGGGGCCTTATGGGATCCATCGGGCATTTCTTTGATGAAGTTCAACGTCGTCTGTACATCGTGTGGTCTCCCCGAGGAGTTGGAGGCCTTGAAGCCTTCCGACAACAGGGAGGGTGGCTGGGCTCTAGCACTCTGGACAGCAGCAGATGCCATTATGTGGTGGAGTACGAAAGTGTGATAGTTAGATCTTCTTTGTTATTGCTATCCTCGAGAATAAACTCCATCTACACCTGGTTCCATCGCCTCTTTTATGCCCATCAAGACCCGTGAGGCTGTTGTTGCGGGGGAGGCGTTGCTGCATTTGTCAGATCATCACGCAATAAAGCATATGCTTAGACGCACTCTGGGCTGATAAATCAAGTGTAGGGTGATTGGATTAGAATCGATTCAAATGCATGCATACAGGCCATTGTCACACGCGATATTGAGATATGGAGGGGGGGAGCTACAGGTTTGGCTGCGAATGGAACGCTCGGAATGCATTATAAATCCAGCGATGGATTGGTCACCTGGATTTCTAATAATACTAATCATAATAAGAGGCCATCCTGGACATCCGTGACGTAATAACCAGTCCACATTAGATGCGAGAAATTCTTTTGAGCGTGGTCACTCTGATGCCATCATCCAACACCTCCTCCTTTTCCTGCAACGTGTAGTCTCCCCAGTAAGGCAATGCGACAGTCCATACATACCAGTATAGAATCCCGAAGACAACCCTGGAAGGATTAGCAATCGGACAGGTTGTGTCAAGCAAAGGGAAATAGCTTACACTCCTGCGCCAACGATAGCATAGGTGGCATAGAAAAAGTGCACATCGCCGTGGTTATCCGGCGGAGGTACAAATGGCGCCGCCAATAACGCCAGACAAATAACAATTCGTAACCACACGGCGGGGAGCCACGCACGAAATGGTCGTAGTCGCAAGGGCTCTCGTTTTCGTAGGATGAGCAGTCCAACTGCAGACGCCAAGGCAAACATCTGACCGGGATAGCCCTCAACATCGAGGATGAAGTTATATACGTCTCCCTGGGGTGGCAGTGTAATCACGAGAAGCGATGGGATATAGTGCACGATGAGACCACCCAGCGGTGAGCCAAATGGCCGGGAGGATGAGAAGAGATGTGGCCATGGCAAGAAGCCTTGCCTGGCAATCTCTTGGTTAACTCGAGCCTATCGAGAGACAGCGTGTGAGACAGTGGTCAAGATGAGACAATCATTGGCATCGAACCTACCAGTGCAAAGGTCACCACCATGACATTTCCTGCTGCGGAAATGGCAATGGCCAGAGGAAACAAGATCCGGCCAACATGAGCCCCGTAGACCCGTTCGAACAGCAGCGCCCCGACAAGTTCTCCACTTTCCTTGATTTCGGCCAGGGGCACAACGAGGAAATACGACGCATTGGCAATTAGGTAGAGTGCACTGGCCGTCAGCATCGCCGCCGGGCCGACCGTTTTCAAGGTCCGGACAGGATCATGAACCTCGTCCAACACGTTGTTGACATTGTTCAGCCCGGCGTAGGAGTAGAGAACCTTGAAGAGCGAGGTCGATAGCAGACTCCAGCTCCAGTTTGATCCCTCCCATAAGGTCTCCCAGGAGAGGGAATATGTGTAGTCTGGTCGAACCAGAATTACCCAAATCCCAGTCAGGGACATGGCCGTAATCACCGTGATTTTGAGCCAGCCCAGCATGTTTTGCACCCATATCCCGGTCTGTCGAAAACATCCGTGAACGATCGTAATGACAGTGAGTAGGGCAACCGCGAGAGCCTTCTCTTGGTGCTCTGTCGGCCGGTCACTCCACGCGAATAGGGTATACTTGGCAAAGATGATGCAGTTGCTGGCCGTAAATCCCAGCAGCACAGCCTGCACCGCGATCAAGGTCGACGTCAGGAAGCGAGGGTGAGGGTACGTATACTCGAGATACACCTGAGCGTACGCTTGTTTAGTCCTGCAGCTTACAATCCCCGAGGAACTGTACCTTCTCGCCCCCAGACCGAGGAAGCATGCATCCATACTCCAGGGACACCGTCAGCCCACACGCCGATAATATTGTCCCAACAACCCAGATCACGATGGTTAAGCCGACGCTGCCGGCGGATTTGGCGATAGACCCGGGCGTCGCAAAGATTCCGCTGCCAATAACCCGCGACACGACCAAGATGAAGGAACTGGCCCAAGTCAGTGTTTTACCAGACGGGCTTGTGAAACCCTCCTCAGCTGACGAGGCCCGCAACAGGGGCTGTCGTTCAGCATCATCCATGTTACAATGTAGATGTTAAATTGAAAAGAGTTCAAGATCACGGAGTACGAGACTGTCTGTTGTTGCCTACGATAACCGCCATATCTCGCGACGGTGGTTATATTCCGGTCGAGAGATGAGGATGACAAACGTCCAGGCACGTCATCCCGGGCTGATGTTAGGCGAAATCGTCGCACGAATATATGACCTGTAACAGCATTTCCATAGCACGAATGTCAGTGAGAGTATGGTGTTCTTCCCAGCGAACCCTCATGTCCAAATCTTGCTTGTTGTGGTGGTTTACTAAGCCTAATGATAGGTTACCTAACAGTATCTCCAGAAGAACCACGCTTATTGGTAAGTCGTTGGATGGCTCTGGGGAAAGTAGTGTACTCAAGCCCATGGCACGTGTCTTGTTGCTTTCATAAATCAACAAAGCGAATGGAATTGACACGAGGAGATCTGGGGGCAGATGCACTCAGAGGGAGTCCGAATGGGTTATCAGGGCCTCACTATGTTTCCCCATGGATAATCTAGTTTCTTGTCACGAAAAGATCTCCAGGAAGCATTTCTCGGCCGATAACCAGAGATAGAGCAAGAAGGGGCCTGATACATGTATCTCTTTCATTTCATAGGCCTGGGATGTTCCTGGGATGAGGCTCGATGGTCTCCAAATCACATCATCGGAGGTATCATTGGATGTAGGAGGGAGACACAGACAACGTGGATACCGTGCCTCATTCCTTTCTCCCCATCCAGCGGGGTTCCGTTGCAAGAGAGTCCGTAGTCTTGAAGACGATTGTCCCTGATTTGTTCCATGGTGGCTGTTTGGTGCATCATCCATCACGTCATCTGCACCCCGCCACTCGCAATGAATTATCGAGGCTGCAGAGTCAGGATCGCCCCAATCTGTATTTTGCAAATTACCGCGTGTATGTAACAAATTATGGATCTAGAATTGTGTGCATGGCGTGTGCTAAGACGGAATCTGCCCCAATTTGGGGTGACAAATGGTCTTGATCCTAGTAGTTTAAAGTCCAGTCTAAAGATCCACGAACCCTATGAATCTACTTCATCTGATTCATTTCCTCGTCCTTCTACAGCCGACAGGGCTTACTTAGAGCACTGTACTGGAGTTTTTCGGGGATCAACGCACATCATGACTGCCATATCCACATATACGCCGCTAGTAGCGGTGGACGAGAAGCGCCCAGCGACCTTTCAGAATGAGATCTTTCTAGAACAGAGATGTCCCGGCTATCTCCAAACGAGCATAAGTCACTCAACTCCATTAGTATCCCCTCGCCGCACCCAAAACGCTCTATTATTGAAGCAAGCACGCGAACAATACACCCTAGTGAACGATCATTCGATCCCGTCGATATCAAACAAAGACGAGATACTCGTCAAGGTAGGCACAGTCCATACGCGCGTATATCGCAGTTGGGGTGTTGAAACAACTAACTTTTCTCAGGTTCTCGCCATTGGACTAAATCCCATCGACTGGAAGGGGCCGTAAGTAGACAGCCGCCCTTCCACAAACCAAGGACTATTTGTTGATGTTGGATGTAATCTAGGGCGTTCAACTTCGGCATTCCAAGCCTTCCCTGGATCAATGGTCGTGACTTAGCAGGCATCGTTGTCGAAGCTGACGAGTCCTCGCGAGTGCGAGTCGGAGACACAGTCCTGGTTCCGTCGACGGATTATCGGGATATCCGCAAAGCTGCCTTCCAAGAATATGCGGTGGCCACCCACTATAATGCCGCGCGCATTCCCCCCAGCCAATGTATCCATGCGTCTGCATCACTCGGCGTCGCCTTTGTGGCGGCGATTCTCGCCCTGGGGGTATCATTTGGGCTCGACTTCGCTGCACCTTCGGCATGTCCCGGGCCAAACCTCGTGGATGTCGTCCGCCGACTACCGGACGATTCTATTCCGAGTGATATCCGAGATGAATGTCTCACAGCTCGGGTGGAATCTGAGCGATTGAGATCTGGCAACTGGATTGCCATCTGGGGAGGTAAGACTCTCTGACTCTCTAACACACACACACACTAGAACTATGATCTAACGGGCCTGCAGCATCCACGACAACAGGATATATCACATTACAAATGGCCAAGCTAGCCGGGCTAAAGGTGATATGTGTCGCCGACATAGCCCGCCATGGATCAAGGCTGGTGGAACTGGGGGCCGACGTCCTTGTTGATCGACATGATACCGAGCGAGCAATCGAGATTATCCGGGGGGTGACGCAGGGGCAATTGCGATATGCAATCGATATTGTTGGGAAGGACACGGCCACTCTGTTACAGCGAGCTCTGGACAGCTCGATACACAAGGATGGGTCGCATGCCCATCTACTGGGCCTGACTGGCCTGCCAAAGGAACGACTGCCAGGGATATGCTACCACACAGTGCCGATCAAACTGTTCCACACCTCTTCCACGGTGGGCGAGAGCATGGTAACATGGCTAGAGACGCTACTGGCGTCAAATACCCTGAAACTGCCCGAGATCGTTCGCACAGAGGGGGGCCTAGCCAGCATCAATGCGTCATTAGAAATCCTTCGACAAGGCACGGCATCGGGGAAACGAGTAGTGGTGGATCTTGGGGGTTAGACAATGTCGATAGAGTATTTTTTTTTGTTGTTGACGCATTGAATCGTCGTGTTGTATACTGTACATAGCAGGCGGCCGCGATGATGCGATAGATAATTCCCGACGAGACTAATGAGACATAAACCTGTTTGGGGCACCGTATAGAGACCATAATGCCATGTTCCAGATGCGATACAACAGACCAAAGAGCATGAGATGGAAGATTGGAGAAGGGCCAACTGACTCCAAATTGTGTCTCTCTCCTGGTGTCACCATCCATGCCCAGTCTGGCGCAATCACTCGCCCGTCGCACGCCTTGCGGGAGGCTGATTCGCCCACTGGATCAAGAAATACTGCCCCTCACTAGCAGATCTTTCTAATTAAAATCAGGATGGAGACGCAAAGAGGAGGGGTAGAGGTGGGTAACGATTTTGTTGCTGCAATGGGTCAATATGGCGAGAAAGACCAGAGACGTTATTAACTCCCCGATAGTCGCCATGGCCATTCAGCAAAATCCACCAAAAATCTCAGCCGAGTCTACTATTCCTGCCTCCTCTATTACACCCATTTGGGATTCAGTCTGAAAAAAATGGGGTCCGTTCAACAGCCAAAGAAACAACTTATTTTGAACGCGTTTGCGATGCAATCGCCCTGCCATCTCAACCCGGGGTTGCATCGCTATCCGAACGACCAGGGCGCAAATTACAAGTCACTCAAGCATTGGGTATCCCTTGCGCAAAAGCTCGAAGCCGCCAAATTCCATGCGATCTTCTTTGCCGATGTCCTGGGCGGCTACGATGTATACAAAGGGCCGGCCAACCTGGATCCGACCATTCCTGCTGGCGCGCAATTCCCCATCAACGATCCTCTCTATAGCATTCCGGCTATGGCTGCTGCCACTGAAAGCATCGGCTTTGGTGTGACTGCCTCGACCACGTATGATGCGCCCTACGCCCTGGCGCGGCGCTTCTCGACGGTGGATCATCTCAGCAACGGGCGCGTTGGATGGAACATCGTCACCTCGTACTTGGACTCGGCGGCCCGGAACTTCGGCCTCAACACCCAGGTCGAGCATGACGAGCGGTATCGCATCGCCGACGAATACCTGAGTGTGGCGTACCAGCTCTGGGAAGGCTCCTGGCGGGACGGCGCTGTCAACACCAAAGAGAATGACCGGGTGGCAGGCTATGCCGATCCCAAGGCTGTGCGCCAGATCAACCACGAGGGCAAATACTTCAATGTGCCCGGGCCTCATCTCTGCGAGCCCAGCCTGCAGCGAACGCCGTTCCTCCTCCAGGCCGGCACCTCGACCGCCGGTAAAGCATTCGCTGCGAAGCACGCCGAGGCAATCTTCCTGCACGGGCAAAAGCCAGAGCTGATCCGGCCGTCGGTGGACAGCGTGCGCCAGCAGGCCAAGGACCTTGGACGAGATTCAGCGGGTATCAAGGTTATTGCTGGGATGCTGGTGATCGTGGCTGAGACGGACGAAGCAGCGCATGCGAAATTCGCCCAGCTGGCGGAATACGGGGACCGCGAAGGAGCACTGGCTCTCTTTGGCGGATGGTCTGGATATGATCTGTCGCAATATGAAGATGACCAGGACTTCCGGTTCGTGGAGCAGCCGGCCATCCGCAGTATGGTCACCCACTGGGCCAGTACGGTGCCTGGCACTGAAGGCCAGAAATGGGACAAGAAGACCATTGCCGAGTACCTGCGCATGGGCGGCAATGGGGCCAAAGTCATTGGCAGTGCCCAGACGGTGGCCGATGAGCTTGAGCGATGGGTCGAGGTGGGCGATGTCGATGGCTTCAATCTCAGCTACGCCAGTGTGCCTGAGACGTTTGACGATATCATCCAGTATCTCATTCCAGAGTTGCAGCGGAGAGGCCTCTTTCACACGGACTACGCAGTCAAGGGAGGCACATTCAGGGAGAACATGTATGAAGTCGAAGGGCATCGCAGGCTGCCAGCGTCGCATCCTGGAGCCAAATATGTCTGGAGGGAGGGTGAGAAAGTGCCAAAGTATGCTTTAGATGAAGCCAAATAGATTGATTATGTAGTCTGTGCTAGTATGCTCTTGATATAGTATTTATTCACTCGCAGTTTGTCTATATCATCTCTTCATAACCATCTCCAGATAGATCTCAAAATAAGGCCACTATCCAGACCATACGGAGTAGTATTTCATTCTAATCCACTACTTTTACACATCCCACCAGCCTTCCAAATATGAAGTCAGATCAATATCCTCCGGCCGCTTCAAATGCGGCGTCAGATCGGCGTCCTTGTTCAGCTCTCGCGAAGTCCATCCATTGCCAAAGTATGCAAACCGGTTGCCGCTGTCATTGAGATACGTATATTCCCAATCCTCCCACCGTGGATCGCGGCGAATGTAGTTCAGATGGACGGCACTTCCAGGGAACAGACCGTGAACTCGGCCACCAGGCTTTCCTCCGTTATACCAGGAGCTGCAGTTTTTCTGGCCCGGGGTCGTATCATCGTTGGCGGTCCACACCGTCCGCGGATAGAATTTATCGCAGTACTCGACGAAGTCATCGGCTGCCTGTTTGGACGGGGCGAGGGCCTTGATCCCCTGGCTGCGCAACTTGCGCAGCAGTTTGGCGATATACGTGACGAGGTTCTCGATGCTGTTGGGCACACTGCCGCTATGACCGGTCGAGTGAGGCCCTCCGATCCAGAGCAAATTGGGGAATCCCGGCGTCGCCACGCCGAGGTAGTTGTAGGGAAACCCGAAGTGGCCGTCCGTCTTCCAGGCCGTCTTCAAATCGATGCCATTCGCAATGATGGAAAAGGGAGGCGCATGATCCACGTTGGCCCCCGTGGCGCAAATCACCACATCCACCGGCCGCTCGATCCCGTCTGCCGTCACAATCCCCGTCGATGTAAATCGCTGGATGGGCGATTGGATGTAGCTGACATTCTCCTTCGTCAAGGCCTCGAGATACCCCGGTCCAGGAGTCGGACGCCGGCAGTTGGGAGGGAAGTCGGGGATGATCAGGTCGGCCAATTCGGGCTTCTCGTGGACGCGTTGGACCATCAGTTGCGTCCATTTCGCTCGCAGATCCTGATTCTCCGGCGAGTCCTTAAAGATGGCGCCAAAGCGGGAGAAATAGCCACTTTCCACGCTCTTGCGGTACTTGATATAACTGTCCGAGTCCTTGAATGTCTCCAGTTGGTCCGGGGAGAACAGGTTGGGCTCCAGTCGACGCGTCCCCGTCGTGCCAAAGGAGTCGGCGATCCACGTCCTGTTGCGGGCGTAGTGGTCGACATGCTGTGCAATGGGTTGGATCGAGGGCAAGACCTGCAACCCCGATGCTCCGTTGCCAATCAACGCAACTCGTTTGCCGTCCAGGTTGGCCTTGTGGTCCCAGTGCGACGAGTGGAAGAGCTCGCCTTGAAATTCGTCCCGGCCAGGATAGTCGGGGAGTCTCCAGGCATTGAAGTGGCCGATGGCATTGATTAGAACGTCGAGGTGCTCTTCATAGTACTGGATTATCTTCTTTTAGCATTGTTGTCTCGCGATAAGGGAGTGAGTGTCTACTACGCACCTTTCCTGGTTCGCGCAAGTCCTCGATGGTCACCGCCCACTTGGCCTGCTCTGCATTCCACACAGCCCGTTCTACTCTCTGCTGGGGACGGATGTATTTATAGACGTCGTATTTCCGGGCAACTCCTTGCCAATATGATCGGATCTCTGCGCCTTGTGCGAATTCCTCACTCCACTGCGTGTTGGGGGCGAATCCCGATTGATAGACGTGGGCTGGGATGTCGCATCGCACTCCGGGGTATGTATTCTCGAACCAAGTGCCTCCCTAGAGTCAATTAGTTAGTTTTCCTAGTTGGAATAAAACAAAGAAGAAAAAAAAAGGAAACTTACCACGTCCGCATTCTTGTCGTAAATACGCAGGTCCAGCCCCGGCAATTTGGCCGGTAACAAGACACCAGCCGTGATGCCAGACAATCCAGCGCCGACGATTCCAACCTTGATCGGCCGTATCTGGTCAATGGGATGTTCCTCGATCTCGAACGCCGGCCGGGGGGCATCAACTGGTTTCTCGACCCCTGTGGGCGGTTGAACAGCCTTCGCGCCGCTGATCACGGCCGGTTGCGATAGATGGCCGTTTGAAGAGGGGAATGAGGTGGCTATCGGAACAGGCCCTTTGACTGCTGCCATGATTAATTGCGATACGTGGATATTGCTCTCTTGCCTGGGACAAATGCGACTGCGCCTTTGCCCAGTCCCTTTATACTGGAGTACCCCGATGTTGCATGATATGCTCGCAATTGCGCGCACGACGACTGCGGGGTCCACTCACTTCATTTCTGTGGTCTTAGTCAATCTGGCTCTACTTGTTACTATTGGCAAATACTCCAAGTCGCGGGTCTATCGGACTGGTGGCCGTGTTGGGGTCATCGCGATCATCCAGAGAACAGAGTCCGGATATTCGGCGTCACACCATTGCGGAACAAGATGGTGTCAGGTAACCCATTCATTCCTATTGGTATTTTGCAATTCCAAGGCCGTAATTTTCACACTTTAACACCGAAGGGGATTGCTGTCTCTAGTTGGCTCGGCGCATCCGGTCGTGATTGTAGGGCGGATGACGCCATTGCGCGCCATTCCGGAATGATATTAACCAGATATCAACTAAGGACTCTATCTACTCTGGATAGAACGATAGCATCATTCGCTGGACCTGGTAATAACTCTAGTTCATTGCAGGAGTACAAGATTTATTTCGCATTTTCCAGGTCAAATTTCCTCCACATCCCATCCAAGATGTCATGCCGCTGCACTGCCCAGTCGAAGGTCGGATACCATTCATTCTGTCGATAGGCCTCAAGTAGGCGGGCGATATTCTGTGCTGGAATGGGCAGTGTCTCCCACTCATCCTTATCTGGCTCAATCTCTTCCACTTGCCCCGTGTCAGTCCGGAAAAGCTCAACCTTGACCTCCGGGCCACCGACATTGATGAAGAGTGCTGGCGAGGTCAAACGTAACCATCCCCGAGTGCCCTGGATGCGCCAGTCGAGACGAGGCTGTCCGGGGAATTCCTCCCCAGCATGAATCTTCACCGTCACTGCAGCGCTGGAACGCTCGGAAGTGCCAAACATCAAGATCTGATCCGGCACAGTATTCCGAACACCGGATTCGAGGACTTCGCCTGTACTAAGATTGACAATGTCCAGCTCCGGGCGACTGATCGTCAGGGAACTGTCAAAAGTCTGGAATGGCCCGAGAACTGTGGGCGTCGTAAGCATGAGAATCGGACCCCCCGGGCAACTCGCTAGTCGGGTTACTCACCAGATATCACAGTTTCTAGGGTGTGTCCGGCATGAATGCTCATCATACTGCCTCCCACAGATCGATCGAGGAAATACCGCACGTTCTTGCTTTCGGCCTGGAGCTGATTCCCGGCGGCCCCGATGAAGGAGCTGCTGAGAACGCGCCCGATTGCGTTCCCCTGCACCAGCGATCGCATTTTGCGGATGACCGGGTTGAAGCTACTCTGTAGCCCGACGACGGTCTTTGCGTGGTGCTTTATAGCCAGAGAGGCCATCTCCTTGGCTACGTCCAGGTTGCGGTCGAGAGGCCATTCGACATAGACGGCCTTGCCCGCCACGAGACTGGGACGCACCGTCAATAGATGGCGGTCTACTCGAACACAGCAGAGCACCAGATCAACGTCAGGGTCCAGCGCCAGTTCTAGATTGATAGATTCCGGGAATCAGTCAACATTCGTCCCGTGGATGGTAGTTGGGTCGCTTCCCTCACCTGTCGGGTCACCGTAGGCTTTGGTCTCTGCAGGGAGATCATATTTCCGAATGGCTGCCTGGGCGGATTCTGCAGAGCTGTTCAGCAGTGCCACGATCTGGAAAGATGGTGAGGCCGTCAGGAAAGGCAGATGGGCCCCGGCAGCCCAGGAGGTGCCTTCGTAGTCATCGCTGCTAGCACCAGACAGCCCAATCAACCCAACGCGTATAACAGCCATTATATCAGACAAGAGCAGGACACACTTGCTGGTCAGAATTCGGATTCTTTTTTTTTCAGCCAGATGATTTGACTCCCTATATAGGGGGTCATCTGGTATGACGCAATCTCACTCTACGCAGCAGATTACAAATGCAAGCGGAGTTAGTGCATTAGCCTCGACAGATTCTATGCACAGGGAAGATAAGAACTCCAAGAAATGCTAATATGACAGAGAATGGTAGGTAGTATATACATGAAAGTGGGTCTAATTCTAAATTAAAACAGCCAAAGCCGCTGCAGCAGCAAACGTGAAGATCAACCCTGGATTCTGCAAGTTCGTAGCATCGCTCTCCTTCTTAGAGGAGTCACCTTGCTGCATCTTGCCATTCAGGTCGCCAGGGCCAAATGGCTTGTATCCGCCACTGATACTGCTGGCCTGGTTGGTAGATCCCTTCACACACTTGCTGTCGTCCTTGTATGCTCCCCAGGCCGCCGCCCACATCTTCTCCGAGTCGAACAGCGTTTCAGAGGTGTAAAAGAGCCGGCAATCGGCCGCCTCATAGATGTATTGGAGTGGCGCCCCGGACTCATCGCCTTTGCGGATCTGATCTTGAATTTGGATGCGGCTGTCCCCATTGCCAGCGCGAGTAAGAAGATCCTGGGGGTCGACGAGCTGCTGGACGGACGGATGGTCCAGGTCGCCGATATCGAGAGCATCGGAGATATTCATCAGAGAGCTGAGCGGGCCCATGAGAGGGCTAACCAGGAAATTCAGCCCGATGACTTCGCCGCCTTTCGTTCCAGCCACCGTCTGCATCGGACCATCCTGGGCACGCCCGCCCACCGTCACAGCCTTCACGCCGGCGATGTTCTTCATCTCCTCATGGAAGGACGCACAGGACGACCCACACATGCCGTCGGTGAGCATCAGGATGTTCTCCGCGGCGATGACGGGCTCTCCAGAGGTCGTGACGAATCGGTAGTTGCCCGAAAGAACGCTTTCGCGATTGCGGTTGGACATCTGAACGCCCAGTCAGTCAGCAAACTATCTCAAGGGGTATGTATATATGCTAGGGAGGTCACCTACATTGTATCGCATGGTGGTGGTGAATTCGTCTTCGTTATACTTATGGGGGCCGTAGTATTGATCCCACGACTCGAAAGTGTCGCCATTGACATCAACAAAGTCCCAGTATGACCAGAAGCGAACGTCTATCAATTCTTCGAGGTCTAGTCCCCTAGAGTTAGCATGAGGGATCTTTGTCTCTCTGAATGCCACGGGGAACTTACCGTAGCCGGTCTGCGTCCTGATCGTATCCTGGGCATCCTCGCTGCTGTAGATTTCGTTGACAGTATCTCCAATCAGCTTGAATGGCTCGGTCGCACGATACCTCTGCGCACTGAACGGCACGTAGTCGGGGAACAGCTGCATGAAGGTGTCGAGGAGCAGGTCTGTGGCACCGCCACCATTCTCGCGAAGATCGACGATGAGTTTATCCATGCCGGAGTCCTCGCACTTCTGCAGGAACCCTCGCACCACGCTCTGGAATTCCGTCGCATTTTTGCCATCGGCGTCGAAACTGATGATTTTGAGGACAGCGATATCGCCCAGGTCGGAGTCCGTCATAAAGTACCCGGCCACGGCGCCATCACCCTGTGCGACGACAGGCTCCGGATACCCACTGCTGGGGATAGAACGTCGTGCCCAGCGGTGCGGACCCTTCGTTGCCATCAACTCTTCCAGGGCGGCAGTGTCACTGGTATACTGGCCGGTGCAGAGCCTCTGGTAGAGCGACTTGCCACTGGTGACGCCTTCCAGGGGCTTGTAGGCCTCGGCGTAATTGTCGTAACTGCGCGAGGTCCCGTTGGCGAAGGTGAGCGTTGTTGATGGGCCCGAGTAGACACCGAAGTCTCTGGGACTGGCAAAGCTGCCCCCGGAGTCTCCGGGGCCGCGATACATCAGACTGTTATATCCCGCATCGCTGTCGATGTATTGCTCGCGGAACGCCAGCTTCTCCAGATACTCCTGGACATCTTGGCCATCGATCTTCGTGATCGCGGAGATTTTACTGGTACTATCATCCTCGAGGTCCTGGACGACATAGGTCTTGGGAACGCTCTGTCCATCCTCGGACACGGTAGCCAGCTGGACTGTGCGCTGGAAGAAAAAGATCTGCAAGATATCCGGAACATAGTTGAAGTGAAAGTTACCGGTGCGCAAGGTCAAGTCCTGGATCGCCAGGTGGACGTCATAATCACTGTCGTACGAGGATAGGTTCTGCTTGATCTTGTCCAGCTCGCCGAGGAGATCCACGGGGCCTAGTTCCCATGAATCCGGTGTGTTTTTCAAGTACCCCGTCTCCGAATGCATGGCCCAGACGGCCTTGAGCTGGTCGATGAGGCGCTTGTCTTCCTCCACCGCCACCGGCACCGAGGTCAAACACTCATACGCGGTTTTCGCCTCGACGATTCCCGCCGGGCTCGCGTCATACATCCTCCGCGCCTCGGCACATGGCTCTGACGAGGAGCTCGAGGGCACAGATGATGAGGCGGGAGAGGAGGCAAAGATTGAGCTCTGGGCGGCAGTGAGGGCTGCCAAAGCCAGAGTGCCTCCGAGAAGATACATCGTGAGCAGAGAGGTATTGCCCCGAGACTCGTGTCTATGTCGACTGATGAGCCGGGTGGGTGGAACAAATAATAGCGAGGTTGATATTGAAATCTCCAAGGCTCGGGGGGCAGCCAGGTCTAATATAACCCTGGACGCTAGCCTGAAAAAAAAAAAAGCTGAGGCTGACCCTGTTGAACGCCTAGCGAACAGCTAACGCTCTTGGCATGGTCCGGAGTCTGCCGAATGGCGATGAGGCTCTTGGGCAGGTTGCTTTTTTTGGAAATCCGCAACAATTTGGCATTGGGAACAAATCCAGCCAAGTCTTCCCTGGAGGCTATGCTGGGCCTCCGCATCTTGTTTCTTGACTGGGCTCTGTTGGTTGATGATCTGTATCAAATCCCTCGCTAACGGCTGCACTAGGCGGATCTGCGCCACAAACACGAGTAGAACTCGCCGGTGAATGGCTCCTTCCACATCTGGCCCCAATTTGACTAGTCGGAGAATAGACTAGTTAGTCTTGGGAACAGAACGAACCCCACTGGCGTTTGGTTTTATTGCCGACGATGACTCCTCTCCACGATCAGGGAGGCCGATCCCTGAGATCCCAAAATATCCCAATCCAACAGTAATAATCGCCGACTGTTGTTCAATTTATTCGAAGATGATTGAGTCACTCCATCAATGGACCAATAAGATATCCAAGGTTAAAAAAGTCTACTTTCATTCCAGAGTGGGTGATTTTTATGACAGTCTGTGATAGAAATATATATTTGTTGCTCTTGAGTCATTCTCAGTTGCATATTAATATTGCAATCCACACAACAAATCTAGGTGGCGATAGGCTTGAACTGGAAAAGGACAGCGAGCATAGCATTCTAGAGTGGTCACTAGTCTAGGTTCACTGCTGCTGGAAAGACGACCTGATACTTCTGAGATCCCCATGATTATCCTGCAGTTGGCTGTATCTGATCAAGGAAACTTGCCATCCCCTTGCATAACGTAGTCAGCCGAGCCCTTCTACGCCGTCCCTTGATAGTTCTCACTGTTCATCCCCACTAAACACCATGATCGGACTGGTTTTCAAGCCCCTCCATCCCACCTTTGGTGCCGAATGCGAAGGAGTGGACTTTTCGCAGCCTATTCCTCAGCAAACCATTGATGGGTCAAGTATGGCGTTCTGATTTTCCGCCGCACCCAGCTCAATGACTCTCAACAGGAGGACTTCGCCCGCCAATTTGGCGAGATGGATGTGTCTGCAGTTCCTGCCTCTTCTTCGGAGCGCAAGCCTCGATTAGCGCCCGACAAGCAGCTAGTCGACATGAGTAACATGAGCGATGATGGTGGTATTGAGCCCAAGAACAGCCTGGGATCAGGATGGACATCTAGGTGTTCTCTGGCGGTCTCAGACGCTAAATTGAACATGTACATAAAATATATTTCGACCCTAGAGGTTGTGTACGGTGCTTAATTCAAGGACTGTCTCCATCTCTCGAGAACAAGTGCCTGGTTGATTTCGCCATTTGGATGATAGCTACATATTCCAGCATACATCAAGTCCATTTCACTCGGCCCATCACAAGATATGTGAGTTAGGATGCTGGGTTGCAGCAGGTCCAGCACTGATCTTGGTTAGCTTGCTTCATCGATCATATACCGTCCGAACTATAGCGACACTGACTTCACCAGTTTTCTTGGGGTACTATGACCATGACTGTTAGTGCCACCCTTCTGCTAACCCGACAACGGTTCGTCCTGGTTACTCACCGAAGGCGTGGTGCAGTTCATCTTGTCAAAACTGCAGATCATCAGGCAAATATCTGCCGGGGGTTCGACTTCCTGGGGGATGGCGATTGCAGCGCTGGAGAAGACCGCCACAGCAGCAGTAAACAGCAGAGAGAGTTGCATTGTTGGAATTGATACACGAAGATGAATCACTGGGATGGAGGAAGAAACCCCCGATCATCCTCGGATGCAGAGCTTTTTAATCCAGCGGGTCGATTCGACTCAGGATCGACATCGATTTCTTTCTGCCTTGGGAAGAGCGTCTTGGCCGTCGTGTTTCAGAGCCAACTTGGCATCATCAGAACAATCATGTTTCTTCCACCACTCAATCTGGGGTCAAACCGCCGAAGAAGAATTGGACTCCGAGGTCTCCGGCAATTGGCAGAGGCGAGCATATGGAACAATTTGGCGGCGATTGATTACCTTCTGACGCGTCTGGAATGTGGCGGTCATAATCCAAAGTCATCTGCGCGATAGTGGCCCATAGAAATAATCCCATGGCTATTGGGATGGGTTGTGCGTAATTAATAAATTAATTAGTCTATTCTAGTCAGTCTTTTACAATCATGATTAACTAATTAACCAACAAAATCCAACTGATTAGGTAGTTAGTGAACGATCTGAATCTGATGAGATAGAAAACTCGACGCAGGAAGAAAACACCCGAAAATCCCCCCTTGCAGCATCGTCGAGGGGGATTCTAAGCCCGCGAATGGAATGGAATGGAGCAAGCTTCCCCTCCTATTTGATTGGTTTCTCAATCTCCCCGAGGGTTGATGGAATAATAATCGTCGCATGTCAGGAACAGCCGGAAGACCCGCGATCGACTCCATCGCCAAACCGGTTTGTCCTGGACTGATGCGAAACGAGATAGTTAAAAAAAGGTGGAACCTGAAGAACCACGACTCAGTCTGATTGACATCACGATATGGACCATCATCGCAAGACCCTCAATCCCCGTCGAGGAGACTGGTGCAGAGCTTGCGCGTGGGTAAAGATAGTGATGTCATCCAGTCAACAACAAACTTTGTCGACCTCGTGCTGGCGCAAGAATGGTTCCTGATGTGACCCTGGATAGCAAGCAATGCGGTATCTCCCACGCGGAACGGCCGTAGTTATTTCTACGCGCCATCCCTTGGGTTCTTGAACCCCAGGGTCCGCCGCCATTTCGCAAGTTGTCGCCAGCTATTCTTCTCCCCCTACCATGTGGTCCTTTGTGGTCCATGCCTTCTTCCTTCTCGTCGCCCTCGGTCTCCATGGCCGGGTGTGTGCGCAGATGGGGTCTGATCTGTCGGCGAGGGATGGCAAGGAAAATACCTCCGCTCCGATCACACTGACTGTATCAAAGGAAGGAGGGAATAAGTCGAGTCCCCATCTATATGGGATCATGTTTGAGGTGGGATTCTTCCCCTCCCCCTGGGTGGTATATGACGGGGCTGTTGGACGCTGACTTGATATTATTATCTCGTAGGAAATGGATCGTTCAGGTATATACCTACCCTGCTCCCTTAAACTGCCACCCTCCTCCCCGGGTCTCATGGCTGAGTCTCGATCTATATAGGCGATGGAGGCATCCACGGCCAATTACTACGCAACAACGGATTCCAGGGATCTCATCCGGGGTTGACTGCCTATGCGCCCGTCGGCGACGTGGACATCTTTCAGGACGACGTCAGCCCGGTCAGCCATGCGATCACGTCCTCTCTGCAGGTGCAGGTGATGCCCGATGAGACCAAGTTCGTTGGGTTTTCCAACTTTGGGTATAATGGCATCCCAGTCATCAATGCAACATATCGGTGCGAGTTCTGGATGATGGGGGCATATGCTGGGCCCATCACCCTGCAGCTCGTCGGGTCGGCCAGTGGCAAGGTCTATGCCAATCATAACATCACCGTCCACAGTGTCTTTGGTGATTTCACCCATCATGAGACCTCGTTCAACTCTTCGGCCTCTCCAGACGGCGATAACGAGTGGCGTCTCTTGTTCGACGGATCGAAGGTGGCCGGGGCGTCTTTGAACTTCGGCCTTATCCAGCTATTTCCACCGACCTTCCATTCCAGGTATGACTCCCCGGTGGCGGTAGTAATCGCGGGTCACTAATCCGTATCCTACAGGAAAAATGGATTGCGGAAGGACATTGCGACGGCGGTGGATGAAATGCAGCCATCCTTTCTCCGTTTCGCGGGGGGTAACAACATGTATGTAGCAAAACTCCATGAGGCTGCCGATGCTAGTATTGATGTCATTGCAGCGAGGGTCTTCAGATCGATAGTCGATGGGCTTGGAATCGAACGATAGGGCCAGTGCATGAACGTCCTGGCCGGCAAAGTATGAGGATTCGATTCCATAACAGACGATATACAAGAGCGCTGACAAGATGCAGGTGATTGGCATTACCCCAACACGGACGCTCTCGGTAAGCTCTTGATGATGGTGAACTTCCTGCGGTTGAATGGGTATTAACAATTTAGGTCTTGATGAATATCTCTGGTGGTGTGAAGACATGGGCATGGAGCCAGTTCTGGCAGTCTGGTCAGGCAAGTCGTACGGGGGCATTCTATCTGGTCCCGACCTGGAGCCCTTCCTCGATGATATCCGAAATGAGCTGGAGGTCAGTGATGCGTTCTGTTCCTAGAATTGAACCCTGAGCTGATTGTTGTTATAGTACATTCTCGGTCCCTCCAACAGCACATACGGGAGTCAACGTGCGAAAAATGGACGCGAGGAACCATGGCGACTCAACTACATCGAGATTGGTAACGAAGACGACTTCACCGGCGGATGTGACACATATCCAGACCGGTTCACACAGATCTACAAGACGATTCATTCCGAGTACCCGAATATCACTCTCATTGCATCCACCATTGACACCAACTGCCTCCCGGAGTCGCCGCCAGAGGGCGTCTGGTATGATTTCCATTACTACCGCAAACCAGATGATCTGGTGGCTATGTTCAATTGGTGGGACAACCAACCGCGATCACAGCCGGTGATGGTTGGCGAATATGGCAGCCGCAATACCAGCAATCCCGATGGAGTGTACTGGTCCTTTATGCAGATGAGCTGCAGTGAGGCCGCCCATATGATCGGATTGGAGCGGAATAGTGATGTCGTCCGAATGGCGGCATATGCCCCGTTATTGCAGCACTTTGGGTTCACCCAGTGGTCGGTAAGGACATGAATCCATGAGGAGATGAAGGAATATATGCCCTGACTGACCGGATTGACGCAGCCCACCCTCATCGGGTTTGATTCCAGCCCGGACTCCCTCACCCTGTCGACCTCCTATTATGTCCAGCAGATGTTCTCCAGGAACCGGGGGGAGACCATTCTCCCTGTAAACACAACTGCAGACTTTGGGCCACTCTACTGGGTGGCTTGTAACATAAATGATACATATATTGTCAAACTGGCCAATTATGGCGAGAAGAACCAGACGGTTCACGTCGAGATCGCCGATACCAAGTCAGGCAAGCTGGAAATGCTGTCTGGTCCGCGTGATGGCATCAATCTGCCTCACAATGCGACAATTAAACCCACGATCGACAATGTCACGGTTTCCCACGGAATCTACACCATCCAGATGGGGTCATGGTCTGTTGCAGTCTTAGTGGTTTCTTGAATGTATACAGTTGTTCCATTTATGTCTCTTACTGTCCCATTCTATGCTACCGATGCATTGTCTACCAGTGATTTCTTTCTTTGCAAATGATGGCGTTTCTTCATGTAGATACAATAATTTCACTGTGTCCATCTCATTCGAGATATTCTCTCAACCATTCACACTCGCTGTCGCCGGTAGCTCTGTGCCAACAGCTGCCGTGGTTCCTCCATCAATAGGCAATATTACACCAGTCATAAACCGGGCCTCGTCGCCCGCTAGAAATCGCACCGCCGCGCCAACATCCCAGCCATTTCCCTCGGTTTTCAACAGACTGCGATTCTTCCGTGCCTCTCGTGCTTCTGACGACATCCCTTTGGCGTACATCATGGGCGTGTACACCATACCGGGGCACACACAGTTGACGCGAATGCCATCCCGTGCGTGGTGCGCCGCCATGGCCCGGGTCATGTTCACGATGGCGCCTTTGCTGGTGGGATAGAGCAGATGCGGCGTGCCCCCCTTGAGCCCGGCGACGCTGCCCATATTCACAATACTCCCACGATATCCCGGCGACGGGTCATTTTTGCGCATTTCCGGGATGGCGTACTTGGCCATCAGCACCATACTCGACACGTTGAGGTTGAGGGTTTGCATCCACTGCTCCATATCCACCGTCTCCGCCGTCCCTTGGGCGCCGCCGATCCCCACGCAGTTGAACAAGATATCGAGTCGCCCATACTGCGCGATCGCCGTCTGGATGGCCTTTTCGCAGTCGGCCGCCACCGTCACGTCGGCTTGCACGGCAATCGCGTCTCCCTTGCCTTCGCTCTTGATCATCTGCGCTGTCCGTTCAGCGAGGGCGACGTTGACATCGACGCAGACGACGGAGCAGCCGTCTTCGGCAAACAGAATCGCGGCGGCTCGCGCGTTGCCAATGCCATCGCCGATGGCCCCAGCACCGGTGACCACCGCCACTCGTCCCTGGAGGCTCCGCTGTGGCCGGGTTATCGACGTGTCTTCTGTTGATCCGATCGTCATGATTGTGAGAGGGGGAGGGGGTAGAGTTCTAATTTGTAAATTAGAAGTCCAAAAGGGACTCTGCTGTGATTTATATAACCCCGCGCAAGAGGCCGAGGCGCCATCATGGCCGGCTATCGGGATTAACCGACGATGGTCAGCTCTGCCGACGTGGAGCAAAAAGATTTACTGTTGATGGGAGAGAAGTGGAGATAATTGAGACGGTTTCTGTTATTATTACTACTATTTCTGTTGTTAATGTCCGAATTGTCGCAGGATGGACGCTGGCTTTCCCGTTTGGGATAGCCGGCGGTGATGCCGGTCAAAAGGCATTCATTATTAGTGGATGGAGACTGGTCAGAATGTTCGGTACCGAGCTAGTCGACTCATGAAATATTTCAGAATCATACTAATTCATAGAACAATATATAATTATGGAGAGTTTAGACACCGAGTTCTGGGATATCAACGTCATCCAGTCTATTCCATGACTACGCTAGAACTTCATCCCCGGAACGGTCTATAGACTGGATATCTCGACATCTACAGTCCTATTCTATAAGCCCCGTGCTATCTTCAGACGTAGCTGTACCGAGCAGCAGAGGTTATACAGCATCGTCAAGACGGGGGTGGGAATCCCCAAGGCCTCCGCTTCTCGAACAACCGCTCCTACGAGGTTTTCATGCTCGATGAGATTGCCCTACAATGGTCAGTGACACCAAGCGGGGGTGGGTTGAGTGACATGAGGTAGGTAGCTAGTCACCTTTCGCAAGTCCATGAGCATGCTCGGGGCAATTCTCTGCTCGATGGGGTTTCCTGCAAGAGTGGTCTCGATCACATCCTCAGGGAGTTGATATCCTACCGCGGACGCCACGAGGATGACCTCCTTCATCGCGGGTCTTACGAGCGTCTGCATACTGTGCTCATGCGACTGTAAAGCGCCCGTGTCCAGTCCGGTCAGGGTGCAGATTGGATTCAGCGTCGCATTGTAGACCAGTTTTCTCCAGCGATCCAGCCCGACATCGGCGACATACGTGCACTTCGTCCTGCCCCCCGCAGAATATCTGCGAACGAAATCTCCTGCTGCTGTTTGGCAGTCTGTCACCGATCGTGTCGAATGTGGGAACGCCCCGATATGGAGCACGTCGGTCTGTTTCTGCTGGATTGTGCCCGGTTGCGTCTCATGGGCATCCGCCCGGCTGACTCCCGAGAGGACGATGTTACTGGGGAACTTCGTGAGGAAGGGCCGTTCGATGTGCAGGCCGTTTTGAATCAAGACGATGATCGTCCGTTTGGGAGTCACAGCGGGACTGATGATATCCGGCAGGAGTGGAGGCACATCGGGGACATTCTTGGTGCAGCAGATGATGTAGTCGAAGGGGTTCGTGTCGTTGGCCACAGGAACTGCCTGGAGGACTGATATAGACACAAGATAGGGTTAGCGAGGAAGTCCATCCAGTACGCGCAACACTCTCCATACCCTCGGTAGGCTTCCACCCCTCGAGGGTTCCATGATCACACGACTCAATGCTGAACCCTTTCGCAGTGACTATGTCATAGCTCGATCGTAGAACGCAGGACACCGACGCCAGCCCTCCTGCCTCCAGGTTGAGGGCGGCGACAGTTCCAATTCCACCGCACCCAACAAGCAGAACCCGCGCCTTCGCCATGGTTATTTGAGTCCTTTTGATAATGATGAGTCCGGGAGTGACTCAGGAACGATATCGCTTTGTCCCCAGATAATTTCCTCATGTTTTTTAACCCCTCATCGCCGGTGGATCCCGTCACGGCGACAGCATCCAATACGAGTGGTTCGGTGGGTGCATCTCCACTTCTGTCGGATCATTCTCCGCACCTGGTCATGGCCTGAGAACAGGTACCTGGTTAGGTAATGAGTAAGAGGAATGATCTCTCTCTGATATCTGCACTTGAGTTGCCTTTCCTAATGCGGCCGGGAATGATTCTGCATGACGTCGATGCGGCCCGAAGAACCAAACATCCACCCGAAGTTCCCGGGCAGGAACAGGCGCGAAGATGTCCTACTTCGCAGTGCCATACAGGATGATTTTCATTGATAGGAGCGAGGGAGCTCCTATGATGTGACGGAAAATGCCCGAGACAGACAAACCTCGGGGCTTTACCACCGACAAGGGCCAACGCCATGGATGGTTTCGATCGCAAAGGACTCTGCCTGCGTGGCTAGACCATTTCAATGGCCCTGACTTGAAGATCCTCTTTCGTTGCTGGGTGGCTGCGTGGGTGGCTTCCCTGCTGATGTTTATTGGCCCTGCGCTGCACAAGATTGGCATTGCCACCTTTTTCGGCGCTCTGTTGCTCTATATCGTGCCACCAGGGGGAATCCTGTACGTCTATTTGCTCGCCTCTCTGTCGCTACTATTTGGGATGTGTCTGGGATGGGCTTGGGGGCTGCTTACCATGAAGGCAGCCCTTGCAGCACGACCGGAATCGCAAACTCAAGCCCTTCTCCAACAGCTACAGCAACAAGCCATCATCCAGGCCCAGCAGACGGGACAAAGCCCCTCCGCCGTGGCTCAGGAGCTTGTGCACGACGGCTTCTTGCTAGATGCTCGGATCACAGTCGTCTTCTACGTCCTCATATGCCTGTTCGTGTATGTCGTGTCTCGCATCCGGGTTGCCAACCCCAAGTTCGTCCTCGTGCAACTGTTTAGTATCATCGTCGCCGATCTGTTTCTGCTCTTTGGACCAACTGTGCCGTCGTTCACGCCGCTCCTGGCCCGTGTGCTGGTCGAACCTGGTGCGATTGGCATTGGATTAGGGGTCGCCTGTTGTTTGCTGTTCTTCCCTCAATCGACCTCCTATGCCTGTCTGGCCCAGATAGAGCAGCTGGTCCGACTCGCCGAATCACCGCTGCGATGCACTCGGGCCCGCTTTGCAAGGCAAGACGTAAGCTTGCAGGAACTCCAGGCCGAACGATCACAGATCATCGCAGGGTACAAAGCCATAGGGCCTGCATTGGCCTTTCTGCCATTGGATCTTTCGCGAGGACGCTGGGGTCCCGACGACCTGAAAGACTTGCATCAGACCCTGCGACAGGCCATGGTCACAGGCCTCGCATTGCTGGATTTTCACATCGCCCGAATTACGAGTGATCAGAAATTGGAACGACTGCGGGCTCACGCCGGCGAGCAGTCGGACCACCCGGACGAGAAGCATCGACGGCAAGTCGGTCGGCGTCAGCTGCAAGAAAGCGAAGGCTTGCTGGACGCCTTGAAGAATCCCGACCAAGGTGCTATTCACTCGCAGACGCTGGACGCATTACAAGATTCCACCGCGGATTTGTTAGACTCGTGCTCGCGGTCAGTGGACCTGATATCACAGTCCCTTCACACGATCAATTCCACTCGATGGGTTAGACGACGACGCGCAGAAACCCAAATCAAAGAGCTCATTGAACAGGTTCAGAGCGAGCGGGCCTGCCTGGGGGAGTCCCGGGCTACGAGCGGGACTGAAACCACCGAGCAGCTTCTCCGCTGTCATTCGGACTTATTTGGCGCTGATGGGAGTCTCAAGTCGCCAGAGCAATTAGGACCTCATGCGCTGCGAGGGCTCGTGATCGGGATGGTGGTAGAGGAACGCATCATCGGGTTCGCAGAGGCGATTGAAGCTGCCCTGGACCATCTCCTGCGTCTCCTACGAACCCGGACCGCAAATCGATGGTGGCTACCCTTCCGGTTGCAGTACTGGATACGATGGGTGATAAACAGCCGCCAGGCAGTTCCTATATCCGAACTGACCACGGATCAGGGTGCAACTGACCCGGACGAGGCGGACGAGCAAGCCAGAGAGGCATATCGCCAACTCCGGGTCAGTCGAGGGCAGCCACCGGTGACTCGGAGACGGAGTCGGCCGGTGAAATTCCTCGTGGGGTTGTACAAATGGGTCGCCAACCCCGGGGGCATGTATGCCCTCCGCATGGTGGTGGTGACCATTGCATGCGCAATTCCCGCCTCTCTTCCCCATACCGCGGGGTTCTACTACCGCGAAAAAGGTATCTGGGGGCTCATCACGGCCCAGACGACCATGATGGTATATATGGCGGATCTCACCTTTTCTATGGTCTTGCGAGCGATTGGGACGGTGCTCGGGGGAGTGATGGCGATGGTGGCCTGGTATATTGGCTCGGGGAATGGCCCCGGCAATGCATACGGCATGGCAGCCATCACTGCTGCAATGACCGTCGTGCTGATGTGGTGGCGTCTATTTCTACCGCCGACATTCTCCGTGGCGGCCATCATGAGTGGTGCCACGTTTATCCTCGTCGTGGGATTCAGTTACGACGATGGCCATATCCAGCAGTATGGCCTGCCAGGCCGGGGATATGCGGCCTTCTGGAAACGCCTTGTCAGTGTTCTCCTGGGGTTTGTTGCAGCCTTTGTGGTTCAGCTCTTCCCACGACCGCCGTCGACCACTCGCCATGTCTGTAAGACGTTGTCGAATACGGTTCGCACGTTGTCAGATCATTATGCCCTCCTCCTGTCGCACTGGGGTCGCACCGACCTGGAGAATCCCGTAGGGGCGGTGGCAGACAAGATCTCCTTGGGGATCGCAGAAACTCTGCTGGCCCTTGGAGGGCCCATCGGGTTATTGAAGTTCGAAATGAGCCTGGGCCCGTTCGATCAGCGGGGTCTGGCGACGACGAAGACCTTGTGTCAGGCCATGAACCAGGCCCTGAGTCGGTTGCTCATGCTGTCGACGACCTTGCCGCTGGAGTTCCAGCAACGACTCATGCTAACCGTTGGATTACTAGACCAGCATGTGATCGGAGATATTATGGCTGTTCTGGGGATCATCGAGCAGGCGCTGACTTCAGGTCTTCCACTCCCCGAAAAGCTCCCAACGCCGTTGATCGGCCGGTGTTATGAATCATGGGATGCACGACATCTAACAGTCCAGCTGACGGCGACGCGCATACGAGAAGAGAATTATCGGCGATATTGTGTGGCGGTCAGTTCTTACCTGAGATTCCTGTCCACCATTGACGATCTGGTGCTGGTCTTGAAGGGCACATTGGGAGAATCGCATATCATCGACCGGTGGCAAAACGATACCCCCGTGTGAAAAGAATTATTATATCATAAAAAAAAGAGAGATCATATTAAATGCAGATATGCCCATTATGGACGCTATATTTATGTACCTAAAAACTCCCATCTTATGCCAATGCATTCTTATAGAACAAGTTGGCCCGTCGGTCCCCAGCCTCTCCTGATGCAAATCCCAAGAACAGCCTCACTTCTCCTGCCTTCGTCTGGTAAATCGCCAGTCCTTCAGGCTCGCGGAAGGACAACGAGGACCCAGCCTTGGTCACCGTTGGGCCCTGGACTACCTTCCCGGTGTTCATGTCGACGACGGTGACCTCGGAGTTGATGGCGCCGTCCGTGACATCGTAAGAGTTGCCCGTCAGCAGGTAGATATACTGGCCATACGCCGCATAGCCTTGGAAGGTATCCGATAGGGTATCCAGCGAGGGGTGAGGAATGTCGGCGAGTTTCTTCGAAAAGTCGCCTTTCGATGCGGCAGCCAGGTTAAACACGGCGATGCGTTTGGACCCATCGAGGCTATACCGGACAATCAGGTTTCCATTGACCGGATCAATCGAACAGGTATGTTCCGTGGCCCCCTCGATGGCGCTGAACGGCTTCAACGAGGTAGAAGAGCTCTTGAGGGTGGTTCCATCCGCAAACTTGAACCTGGCCAATTGCTTCCCGTAGCCATTTGAATTGGCATCGACCTCTGTCCAGAGGTAAGTGGCGGAGTCAACCCCCTGAGCAGCGAAGGACACCCCATGGCCAAAGCCGATCAAGTCCATCGATCCGAGAATCTTGCCCTGGAAGTCGAGCTGGGTGATGCTCAGGTCCCCGGCGGTTTCGGAGGAGCCATCACGGCGTTGGGCGACATAGAGTCGGCCATTGTCGTTATCGAAGGAGAAGCCTTGCTGGACGGTCGCGTCGGCCAAAGGTTTACTGCGGAAGAGGTCGTACGATGGTTTTGTCAGGTCAAAATATGGAGACGCAGGAAGATCGGCGATAGCAATCTGTGCGCTGCACGCAAGTAGCGCCGTGAAGAACAACGATCGGAACATTTTGAAAGATATGATCAGAAATTGCAAGAGTTGGATCATCTCAGAGACATCCCGGGGATTTTATATATTCGTCCAGCAGCTTCAGCTTGGATTCTATTTCGGAACCATGTATACGAGGATCGACATCGGGCGATCACTCCTGTATACCGTTGGGCCAATGACTTACCTTCACCATCCTGATGGAATACGAGGTTTCGTCAAAAGATGACTATCTCAATCTCCCCGATTCGTTCAGCGTCGATGGAGCCGCACAAGTCTCTCGCGAAGGAGTTATAAATTTTATATCAATTTGGTAATACAATCGATAGTGTAGTGGACGCCAGCCGCGCCTATGACCAAGCAGGCAAGATCCTCGCAGGAGTGTTCCATGCCATAAAGAAGAAAAGACAAGCACTGGCCTAAACTAGGCTTGGTCTATATCTCAGGCACCTGGGTTCATGGATCACCGCCTTCTTGGGTGGATCATTTCTCTCCCGTTGGCAGTCGCCAGTACAGGAGACATCCTGCTGCGGTATTACATGAACAGGCAATCATATCCACCCGAGAGATATACTTGAGCATCTGAGTAGGACGTTTGGAATCCGATATCGTCCTGATGAGTTGAAACTAGGCACTTTGTGGGAGATATCCTATTGACCACTGGATATGTCGGATAAGCTCCTATTCTCAATCTCAGTCCATCACCATGACAAACAAGGTAGACACTAAAATAGAAATCTAGGAAATAATAACAAAGTCGGTCGTGGCCCGAATGTCCGTTCAATGAGGATGGTTTGTCGGCTCCACATGGTCCAAACGAGCAACGAGTACGAGTACGAGTAGAGAAAGCCAGCTATAACAGCCCACATTATTATACATGCCCAAGGTACAGGACTATAAGAATGTGTATGCCTGGACCATGATTTCAACTTCAAAAGTACTACTACACCCGTGGCACATTTGGAAATGGCTTCTTCATCAAAGGCCTGTCTGGAGGATCCACTAGAGGAACTCCCACCGTATTCGTTGACTGCCCAGGGCGTCCAGGGTACGCGTACGTGTTGCACCCTGAATTAAGACCCTTGCAAGACTATATCCTCTAACACCGACAGACGATGGCCGTGTCGATGTGAACCTCGACTCAAGAGCCTGCAGGGCGGTCGTCAAACTGCTCCAATGGCCGAGTGAGGAAGATATTCTGCACCCGCCACCAGCATACACGGAAGTCGTCCCTGGCAGTATCCGACTTAACATCGTCATTCAGGTAGTGGGAAGTCGAGGAGATGTCCAACCATTCATCGCGTTGGGGAAAGAACTGCAGACGTATGGGCACCGAGTGCGGCTGGCAACGCATGGGATATTCTCCTCCATGGTCCAGGAATCGGGGATAGAATTGTATCCCATTGGCGGCGATCCCGCAGAACTGATGGCATATATGGTCAAAAACCCCGGGTTGATTCCGAGCATGAAGAGCCTGAAGGCCGGGGATATTCAACGAAAGCGAGCCATGATTCAAGAGATGCTCCATGGCTGTTGGAGATCGTGTATTGAGGATGACCCCGTAACGTCCACGCCGTTTGTCGCCGATGCCATTATTGCAAATCCTCCTAGCTTTGCGCACGTTCATTGTGCTCAGGCCCTAGGGATTCCGGTCCATTTGATGTTCACCATGCCATGGAGTCCGACGAGCGCATATCCCCATCCTCTCGCGAACCTCACATACTCTGGCACCAACGGGAAATTTGCCAACTCTGTGTCATATGGAATTGTGGAGTGGTTGACTTGGCAGGGGTAAGACCATTATCCTCGCTGTCGAGTGAAACAATGGCTCATTTAACATGGCATAGACTAGGCGATGTGATCAACGAATGGAGATCAACGATCGACCTCGAGCCAGTTCCTGCTTCGGAAGGCCCCAATCTCGCCCATACCCTGAAGATTCCATTTACATACTGCTGGTCTCCCGCCCTGTTGCCGAAACCCGTCGACTGGCCATCCCATATCGGTAAGAAAACTGCATCGTTCAGCGGAGGTCATGCTAAGAGATAGATAGATGTCTGTGGGTTCTTCTTCCGGGACGCGCCGACATACAGACCAGATGCCGCACTCGAATCATTCCTGAACGACGGACCGGCGCCCATTTATATCGGATTCGGGAGTATAGTCGTCGAAGATCCCACGCGATTAACCACCATGATCGAGCAGGCCGTCGAAGCAGCCGGAGTTCGCGCTATTGTTTCGCGCGGCTGGAGCAAGTTGGGCCGGTCGTCATCGAGCAATATCCTATACATCGGGGACTGTCCTCATGAGTACATCTTCCAACACGTTGCGGCGGTTGTCCACCACGGAGGAGCTGGAACGACCGCCTGTGGGTTGCGTTACGCACGCCCGACGCTCATTGTCCCGTTCTTTGGCGAGTGCGTTCAGTCTGATCAAGCGAGAGACTGGGCCTAGACTGACATCGTTATAGCCAACCATTCTGGGGCAATATGGTCGCAGCCTCTGCAGCTGGCCCCGAGCCCATCCCATACCAGTCGCTGGCCGTCACTAATTTGTGCAACAGTATTCGATATTGTTTGACATCACAAGCCATTAAAGCCGCGGAGGAGATCTCCATCCGGATGCAATCAGAAAACGGTGTCAAAAGGGCCGTCGAAAGCTTCCACCGAAATCTGCCTCTGGATCGCATGCGATGCGACATATTCCCCGATCAGCCAGCAGTGTGGGTTTACAAGCACTCAAAACAGCCGGTTTTGCTATCGACGTTGGCGGCGCATATCTTAGCGGATCATATGAAGGTAGACTCGAAGAAGCTGCAGCTGTAAGCATATTCTCTCCCTCGCTCTCTCTCTCTCTCGTTCGTATGATAACTGAGTACCGACGGGACACACAGGCATGAAGCACACTCCATCGTTATACACACCCGTCGATACGATCCACTATCCAGTACGATTTCCGCCACAATCGGCACCGGTAGCAGGATGATCAAAGGCACAAGCGACATGTTTCTCAAACCCTACGAAGAAGCTCAACGAGGTCGAACAGGAGACAGCGGTCCTAGTGTCTCGCGGTCTGCCAGTACACCGACCCGAACGCCAGTCGCAACCACCGGCGCAATGATCGCAGCATCCGCCAAGGGATTTGGATCTTTCCTCGGGAACTACTACAAAGGCGTGATGGTTGACATTCCCCTCGCGGCCACCGAGGGTCTCCGTGCCGTTCCCCGGCTATACGGCGAGGAGGTGGAGGAATACACCGTGAAGGATTGGAAGTCGGGTGCCATCGCAGGAGGGAAGAATTTCACCACGGGAATGAGAGAAGGATTCACCGATATCTGGACACAGCCCATGAAAGGGGCGACCGAAGAAGGGGCGTTGGGGGTTGCCAAGGGGCTGGTTAAAGGCACATTGAGCCTGACGACGAAGGTTCCCTCGGGTATGTTATATATCCTCCAGACAAGATAGCCCCTACTAATCGTCTCCTACAGCGGCCTTGGGGCTTGTCGCATACCCTGCCCACGGCATATGCAAAAGTCTCCATATGGCGGTGCGATCGAAAACAAGAAAACGCATCGTCAAGGCCCGTCTGAATGAGGGGAATTTTGCCGCTCAGAACACCGTGGATCGTAGACGAGTCATCCAGGAGTTTGATGCATTGAAAAGAGGTAGAATATACAGAAAACGGTGGATAAGCCTTGATTAATACCTAAGGCAGCCACGTCATGTGATAGGAGCCACATGGCTGATGTAACTACTAAAGTGCCCCTTTGCCGATGTTCAAAATTTTGAATCAAATCCGCCGTATGTAACCAGGTCTAGTTGGCGAATGTCGAATAACTCAGAATGTCATTTCCAACAGCTTCTATATGACGCAATAGGCCATGGCGGACAGTCGGCCGGTCGCCATCGCACCGGCGCCTCCTGCTCACAGAGATGCGCCTACGTCTCTCATGGGGAAGAGATGTTACAACTGTATCAAGCGCAAGGTAAGATGTGACAAGGTAACATCGACCTGCTCCAGCTGTCGCAAGGCGAAGCTCCACTGCTCCTATGAGGCGCATCCACGGGGAGTGCACAAAAGAAAGTTAGACGAGGGCGCCCTGGAGAAGCTTGCTCGGTATGAGCAGATCCTGCACCAGCACGGGTTGCTGCGTACCGATGGGTCGCCTTCAGTCGACGCAACGCCGCCAGTGGAGCCCGTATCTCTACAATGGAATGAGTCGGAAGGGTCACAGATGGGAAAACTCCAGGATAGTCGCCAGGGAAAGTCCGGATATATTGACAGCCGTTTCTGGCGAAATTTCGAAGACTCAGAGATTCAGGGCACACTGGATGACGAGGGAGAAAGTGACTTGGGGAGTTCAGGAATGGATCCATTAACAGGAGCATTGATGGGATTCCAGTTGAACCTGCGCCAATACCATCCGGTGCCCATGGACGCTAGGATCCTCTGGGAAACGCACCTGGACAGGGTGGAGCCCCTTTGCAAGATCCTCCACATTTCCTCCACCACGGAAACGGTAGAAAGAGTGTTGGAAACACCTGAAATGGCATCACGGGCCGAGGAGTGCCTGGTCTTTGCCATATACCACTTTGCGGTCTTTAGCATGACGGATGAGGAATGCATGGCCAGACTGGGGAAGCCTCGCGCATCCTTGACCCAGCAGTATCACTTTGCAACACGACAGGCTCTAGTCAACGCGTCTTTTCTTCGAACCACCGATTTGTCCGTGCTGCAGGCTCTCTTCCTGTTCCTTCTCGCGTGTCGGATGGGGTACGATTCGCAGACGTACTGGATGTTGACTGGCGTTGCCGTGCGCATCGCCCAACGCATCGGGCTACATCAGGATGGTGAGACTCTGGGTTTGCCTCCGTTTGAAGTCCAAATGCGACGGCGTTTGTTTTACCAACTGCTGCCGCTGGATGCCAATGCCGGCGTCATGTCTGGCTCTGGCCTGTCGATCGCATCGCCGGCCTGGAATACCCGAGAGCCGCTGAATATCGACGACCAGCAACTGTGGCCCGGGATGGTTGCGACGCCACCGGAGCAACAAGGCGCGACGGACTTGGTCTTCTGCCTGTCACGGGCCTGCGTCGGCAAATACTTTGCCCGAGCAGGGAAGTTCAAGGACTATCACGAAGCGGAGGAGGTCATTCGCCAGGCGGAAAACGAAGTCGAGGAAAAATACATTCGATATTGTGATGTAGTGAATCCGCTGCATTTTCTGACGATGTGCTCGACCAGGACGGGGATCACCGCCATGCGTCTCCGGGTTCGACTTCCCCAGATCCGGAGGGAGACTGCCAGTCGTGAAGAGAAAAAACAGGTGTTTCAACTGGCACAGAAGATTCTCGATACCGACCGGACAGCCTGTGCCCAGGACAACCTGAAAAGATACCGGTGGTATATGAGGGCATTTTTCTTGTGGGGTACCTGGGATGCCTCGATTGTTCTCTTGGCTATCTTATGGAGGAGTCACAGTATTCTTTCGGCTGCAGAGATTTCCATCGCCTGGGATCTCGTGGGATCTCTGTATCATCATCATGGCGAACTCCTGGAGTTGAAGCGGCCCCTGTATGTGGCTCTGGGGCGCCTGACGCTGAAAGTCTGGGATTCTCATCCATCGAGCAACAACAACTCTGCCGAGCCTGCCTTTATTACGAGGTTGCGTTTGAGAGGCAGCCAGGATGAGCATGATAGAACCTCTCCACTGAACCCACGCGATATGAATGATCTCGGGGACGAGGTAGATTGGGTATTCTGGGATCAGTTGATGCAATATCCTTCTAGTCCGACTGACGAAAATGGTTGATTCCCGAATTGTAGATGCTTCGACAAGGCTTCTTCTGTCATGATGTCTATTATTCCTTCACGACATATATATACCTTCCATATACCTCCTGTGTACATCCTGTCTACTTATCCAGCTTGTTCTGATCTTCAATTCCAGCTCTATGAATGGATTCTCATCATTCTTTATAAGTTCTTCGGATTGTTACCCCTGTTACGTCTGATTATCTCGACGACATCTGGAAGGCTGCATAACTAGTTAGTTAACTACCTAGTAACTAGCTGACTAAAATGCATACCTAGGTATCACCAATTGCTGGTCTCGTGATTGGCCAAACCCTCGGCCGAGCATGTCTGCGTCGACCAATGAAAACGCCGTTTCTCTCGCTCTTTCGCTCTTTCGCTCTCCATACTATCTATATATGAGGGTATATAAATATCATATCAAAATCAACAAGAGTCTCTCTCTCTCTCTCTTTCATGTCGAAAAAATAGAACCAATTCAAAATGCCTCCTCTGAACGTCCTCATTGTCGGCGCATCCATCGCCGGTCCCACAGCCGCCTACTGGTTTGCCAAAGCAGGAGCCAAAGTGACCATCATCGAGCGTTTCCCGCACCTACGAACCAACGGACAAAATGTCGATATCCGCACATCGGGTGTCTCGGTCATGCGAAAGATGCCTGGAATGGAAGCTGCCGTCCGACTGAAGACGACGCCGATGGAAGGGATCAGTTTCGTGGACGGCCACGATCACCCATTTGCAACCATCCGGCCAACAGGGAACCCCGACCAGCAGTCGCTGGTGTCGGAATATGAGATATTTCGTGGTGACTTGGCGCAGATCCTCTTTGACATGACCAGGGAGAATGAAAATATCACGTATGTCTTTGGGGAGCAGGTTGTCTCGATAGAGCAGCGCGACGACGACGACGACGGACCAGTGCGTGTCGCTTTTTCCAACGACATCCCAACAGCGGAGTTCGATCTGGTCGTTGCCTGTGATGGTGCCACCTCAAGAACAAGAGCCATAGGTCTGCAGACTTCTGTGTGGGAGCATATTAGGCCCTTGAACTGGTGGACGGCCTTCTTCACCATCCAAGACGATCTGCTGGACGGGAGTAGAATGGGGAGATCTTATAGCGCAGTTGGAGGGCGATTTGTTGGCGTCGGCCCCGATCCCTCTGGAGTCAATAGAGTGACCATGATGGGGATTCATCCACGCAACGCCGGTGCCGATGTCATGCGTTCATTCCGCGAGGCTCAGAAAGGAGGACCGGAAGAAGAAGAAGAAGAAGGCCTGATGGTGAAGAAGTTCGTGACACAACACTACCAGGGGGTGGGATGGAAGTGTAACGAGATCATTGACGGCATGATAGAATCGGAGGACTTCTACGCCACCGAGATGGTGCAGGTCAAAGTCCCTTGCTTGTTCAAGGGACGCTTTGCATTGGTTGGCGATGCAGGGTATGCGGGAGCTCCAGGTTCGGGGACTTCTCTGGCCCTCACAGGCGCCTACGTGTTGGCTGGGGAAATTTGCAAACATGGAAAGGGTGTAGGAGCCGGGCTTCAGGGCTATGAGAAGCGAATGCGCCCTCTCATCGACGACTTGCAAAGGATGCCTCCGTTTATCCCAGCTATCCTGGGCCCACAGACATCTTGGGGGCTATGGCTGCGAAATTCTCTTCTCGCGTTCATCTGTTGGAGCGGAGTTTTGAATTTTGCTCAGAGGTTTACTTGGAGCAACTCATCGGTGGAGATCGAGAAGTACAAAGTGCCGGATTATGAGTGGGAGAGATGAAGAGCATATCAATATTCAATATATACAGAGAGCGGAAAGCAGACCAGAGAAGGAAAAGAAAAAGAAACCTCTACAATACAAAGTCTATCCACGTGTAACCAGCGAAAATACAAGCAATATTTCAACATCAGCGCAAAGGAACCTGCTCGGGATCATCACCGGCAGTATTTTGCACACTCATATATCCGTTTTTCTCCCAGAACGGAGTCTCGTGTTTGCCCTTGGAATCAAACCACCCAAAGGGGTCCAGCAGGGTGGCCACGAATGGACGGTTATCTTTCCAGCCAGGGCCTTCCACCTCGGTGATTCCATCCTGGGCCAGATAGGTCTTTGAGCTCTCCGGGAGATAGCGTCGTGGATGCTTCCAGTTCCACAGAAAGCTGTTGACCAACATGAAGGCTGCCTCAAAGACATAGAAGTACCACTCGTGGCGCAGAAGGGGGCTAATATCGGCATTTGGGTCCGACTCGAGGCTGGAGATCGTGAAGTGCTCAACAATCCGGTAAATACATCGGGCCAGGATCAACACGCTGCTGGCATAGAGGGCAAATAGGGGCGTCGACACCCGTCGAGAGATAATGCCCCCGGTGGCACAACGCCGGTGAAAGATAATTGCAAATACACAGAACAGCGCAATGATGGCAATCTGACAAATCAGGGAGGCCTTCATCAGGATGTGACCCAGCTTGATGCGGTCTTCGGGCAATGATCGATTGGCGGTATAGGACACCCCGATGGCGTTCAATGCTTCGACAATCGCGGAGAGAAAGCCAAAGGTGGTCAGAGATCGCCCAGGGTGGATTGGGGAGAAGTATGGGACGTAGTAAAGCACACGGCCGAGGATGTGGTAATTCGCCAGTTCAAGGAGGGGGCTACATGAGATGGATGATTAGGATCCAGTAAGACAATTCAAAGTAGACTGGAATGCACATACGGGGCCATGTAGATCAAGGATGTGCTGGCGATGTACAGGTTGAGGTTGAGTTGGTTCCAGTCATGATGGAAGGAGAGATACGCTCGAAGGGCAAATCCTGCGGTGAACATGAGGGTACAGAATATGTGGAGCCACATGAGCTTGAAGCATTTATAGTATCTGCGATCAATCAATTAATATCATCATTATCATGACGGAAGAAGAATACAAGCCCAGGCGTACTGACCGACATGCCCACAGATGCAAGGAGGCGGAAATGCCGAACGCTGCACAACAAACGATGGCTGCTGGTATATTCGGGTCATAGAGGAAGAGGTGCAGGTTCTCTGTGATACAAGCAGAAGAATTAGTTTGATGAAGAATAAATATAATCCCAGGGTGGGATAATCAAGTGGACATACCGTTGCTTGAATCAGACATGTTTGGATATCGATTTCGCGTGTCGAGAGATGATGGTACGGAATATTGGCCTCGATGGATTGACTCCAACGTGGGTTTAGAGATGGCTTATAAGCTTTTGATGCTTAATTTCCTCCAATATTAATAGTATCTTGGGCCTGTGCCAAATGAGGGCAAATCGTGACATCTTCAACAGCTTCATTCTGTATAGACCGGAGATAATCGTCTGGACCAATCAGGGTGGGACGCACTAAACCCGAATGCGACAGTCTTGTGGCCAAGAAAACAATTTATTAATAATATTAATAATAATGCACCAGACTGCGCCTCCCAAAGCCCTCGAGTTGTCCGCATTGGGACATATATGGCGCCGTTGCCAGCTCACCCACTCTGCCTTTCCTTTTGCTTAAAAAAAAAATACTTATTTTTATCTTTCTTCACATATCGCGTGGCCACTGCATCATGACATCCAAATCCCACAATCCCTCAGCCCTATCGACGGAAGACGCCGAGGGCTGCCACTCTCATCATCACGCAGGACGTGATGCGCCTCCTCCGTCATACTCGATCAACAACAACAACTCTATCAGTGCCCAGGATCCCCAGGATGCTCCACCCGACTACAATCCGTTTCCTGACAGCGCCACAACCGTGCAGGCGGCCACGGTCAAATTCCCGCCCGCCATCAACGGCTACTGGCAATGGAAGCTGACCCGAACGATTCTCCTGGGCCCATCAGCAGAACAGAAGCTGTTCGCCGTGTCAACCCACTCCCGGATACTGAGTAGTCGCATGTCGCTGACCCTCCATGACGGGCCCAGCGACAAGCATCCCCCGTTGGCGTCGTTGGAGAGTGACGCGTTACGACGGCGACGGCCCTTCATCGTCACCATCACCGCCTCGCCCGAGACGAGGATCGAAATCACTGGGAACCCTGCGCGAAAGTATGACATGGCCCCACCGTTTCCCTTTTCCTGCCATGTGGGGGGCGGGGAGAAGGGGCCGATCCAGGAGGACTTTGAATGGCGCCGATCCTATGGGAATGAAGTGAAGGAGTTGGCACACCATGCCCCTGGGTGGAAACTGGTGCGATTGGCACAGAGGACGAGCGACGGTGGTAAACGAGCCGAACGCGAACTAGGATCTAGCAGCGATGGCCGCGAGGTCGTGGCGGTTCTGGCCATGAACTCGTCGATGAGCATGACGAAAGGGATGCGCTTTAGTTTCTTGGGCAGTGGGTTGACCGGGGTGATGGGCGAGGATTGGGAGATTACAGCGGTGATGTCGGCGGTGCAGTTGTTCCAATTAGACGTGCAGGCGGTGGCCGAGGGGACGTATGTAAATTAATTAGAATAATGAATTCAGGTTTTTTAGTTAGGGCTGGATGGAGATGATGTATGGAGATGTAGTTAAAATCCTGAGAGTCTCTGTCTGTCTGATGATTATTGGATATCAAGTGAATCAAATGAAACCCCAACCAACAACAGACCAAAATTAAGCAGCAATGACCCCTCTCCATTGGCTGGGGGCCAGCGCAACATTTGACCCAAAGGGTGAAGAATTCCAAGGCGGAATCTCCAGCTGAATGTCAATGAATGTCGATCTCCCCCCCTTAGGGCTTGCCCCGATTAGGCAGTAAAAAGGGCCAAGCCATCTCAGCCCACTTCAGCATCAGCAGCGTCAGCCTTGCCGTGGAATCTCGTTTTCTTTATCTTCCGAGGTGATGCACGGAGATGTCAAAGGGGAAAGATCACGCCGACTATCATGGATTCCCTCTCGCAATTGACGGCCGTTCCTCGTAACCCACAACGCCCTTGCTGGGAATGTCGCCGCCGCCGCCTCGTGTGTGACTTTTCCGTCCCTGAATGCAACAAGTGCCGCGCAGCCGGGGTGGATTGTCCTGGCTATGGCGACAAGAAACCGTTGAAGTGGCTGGCCCCGGGCAAAGTGAGGTCACGAAACAGGCGACGCAAATGCGACAGCCCGACACGAAAGGATTCCGCTAGCAGCACCACCAGCAGCTCCAGCTCCAGTGCCAGTTCCTCGAGTAGTAACTCCTCCAGTAGCACGACAGCGTCCACTCCAGACACTGAGGATTTTGCCCAGACGCCTCTAATTTGCTCCCCCAATAACCAGTTGTGGAGGGGGGGGTTGTTGCCCCTCCATAACCTGAGCACGGAGACCTGTGCCATTGTACAGGCTGCCTGCTACTGTATGTACTCTCTCCCTCTCTATTCCCTAGAATAAGCCTTCTCATGACACGCGCGCCTAGACAATCACTGCGTGTATCCGGATTATCTCCCCATGCATCAGCTGGCTCCTAGTTCATATGCGGCGCTATTTCCGCTATCGGCGCTGCATATCTTCCCCGTCTCGATATGTCACACCTTGGTGTACCTCGCTCTCAGTCACTACATTCATCAGCTGCCTCCGACGACAGGCTCATCGGACTTGGTGGACGCCCGATCCCGCGTGTACCATCACCGGGGAGCCGCCATCGCAGCCCTAACCGAGGAGATCGGCAAGATCACCACGAGAGCCAGCGAAGCGACCATCACGAGTGTGCTGATGGTCCTATTTACAGACGTGAGTTTCCCTGTCCCTCTTCAAATCATGGGCAAGTCGTAACGGTTGCTCCTTGCAGGCGCGACAATTCCCGTCGATCGACTGGCGACACCATTTCTCGGGGGCGATGCAGCTGATGAAGCTCCGTGGCGGCCTCGAGACTCTCTTTCACTCGACTCCCTTTCTGCGACCCGCCCTGTTGTACTTCGTCATGTATGTATCCTATCCTATTCTATCCCTCGTGGGGAAAAGAAGAATTCTGGCTAATCTCGAATCCTCACAGCGTCGGCGTCATGGGCAACACCACGAGTCCCCCGTCACAGCAGATTCTCCTGACCCAATATGACAACCTCATTCCTCTCATCCGAGAGATGTACGGGGAGGGTCTCTTTCCAGGGCTGCTGTGTCCGCCACAATTGTTCATCAATATCGCCATGATCAATCAACTTCGCTACCACGCCGGAAATATCCAACCGGTCGACGACGCGCTTCGCGACACGGCCGGCGATCTCCTGGAGGAGATTGAAGCCTTTTCGCCCCAGGAGTGGGCCGAGTCCAACTTCTGCAACCAGGAGGACTGGTTTCTATTAGCCAGTATCTACCAATCGGCCGTGATCATCTACTGCATTGCCTCGATGCAGAGTCTGTCTATCCTGCCGCTCACGGCCGAAATGAACGCGACGCGTGCGGCACACGGCCACTCCCTGATCTCTCTCCTGCACAAGGCCGTGCAGTTGCCTCAAATGAACAAGTGCATGCTGTGGCCTCTTGTGGTCGCGGGCATGGAGATGGCCCATGGTAGCCCCATCTCGCGGGATTTCGTCGCCGAACAGCTGTCGACTATGAGCCAGGACTTGGGCACCCCGATCTCCCTGTCGGCCCGGACGGTGCTGAAGATGTTTTGGGCGTCGGGGACGAGCGGATGGGATGATTGCTTTGACAGACCGTATGCCTTTGTAACATAATGTTGTATGACAGCTTGGGGCTTGGTTGGGTTTGGAGTTCGGATATATATATATACCTCTATACACTGGGTGGATGCATCAGGATGCATCCCTAATATAGTAGTTCTTTTTTTACAACACCATAATGAATACGATTTTTATGAATATTTCCAGGTCTCAGGTAGCTATCCTTATCTCTATTTACCTCGGACTTACTACATGATCCTGCGAGGTCCAAATCAGAGGGAAACGAGGATCTTATCTCTAGAGAATAGGCGAAATAAACTCCCTCAAATCTACATAGTAGGTTGGATGGACCTCGTGTTCTAAATAATCCCGTTCTCGGACTCCATCTCAGTAGCCATTCAGAAGATAACCGCACTTGTTAGCGAGGTTCTTGTCAGAAATAAGGGCGATAGGGATAATATCAATCAACCCCGCTTGCGAGGACTGTTGCCACTATCCTGCCGAGAAGCTGCTAGCATGGGTTCAGCCAATGATTCAAGCTTCCGAAGGTGTAACGGCGGGCTGAAGATCAATCTTTATCTTTCCATTGGACAACTTGGTGTAGTATCCCTGGCGAGATAGATGAATAGTGGAGTGACCACGTTGGGAGTTTTAGGCCACCCACCGAAACAGGAGAATCATAGCAGACCAGGGACTAGATATTGCTTTATATGCTCCCCAGAAGACAACATTCTTCCTCACTCCAACATATTGCACCACCAAAGCCATGGATATCTCGACCCTTCTCTCGGTCGTTTCCTGTATAGCGGTGTATCTCCTGACGAAGCCCATATATCGTCTCTACTTCCACCCTTTGCGCAAGATCCCGGGGCCCAAGCTGACTGCAGCCACCTTTCTCTATGAGTTCTACTACGACGTGATCCTGGGAGGCCAATTCATTTTCCAGGTCGAGAAGATGCATCAGAAATACGGTAGGATGTCTCGGACCTGCACCCTGTCTGTCGTCACTTATTAACTCGCGTCCAGGCCCGATTGTCCGCATCAATCCCCGTGAGGTACACATCATCGATCATTCCTTTTACGACGAGATCTATGCCTCCAGCATGGTGCGCCGAGATAAAGATTCCCAGTTTGTCCCCGTCTACGGACTGCCCGAGTCGGTGCTATCGACAGTAGGACACGATCACCATCGCTTCCGGCGCAATCTCTTAAACAGCTTCTTTTCGAAGCGCTCCGTGCTAGAACTATCACCATTGATCCAGGAAAGAGTGGAAAAATTAATGCAGCGCTTTGAAGCGTTCTATCGCTCTCCCACTCAACCCATCGTCCAGCTTGACAATGCTTACGCAGCGTTGACGTCGGATATCATCACCACGTACTCCTATGGGAAAAGCTGGCATTTCCTGGAGGACGAGACCTTCCGCAGTGATATTCGTCAAGCCGTGACAGATCTCATCACATTCTGGCATATCGGCCGCTTCTTTCCGCTGATTATAACTACCTTGCAGATGATTCCCGTCTGGGCGCTGGCCCTGTTGCAACCGGGGAAAGCAAACCTGTTCAAATTCCAGGCCGAAATCTACGAACAGTCAATTGGGTCTGTACAACAAGGGGAAGAAAAACCAGGCCTCGTCCGTCAAAACATCTACAACAATCTGGCGGACCCCAGCGTGCCGGCTCCTGAGCGTAGTCCCAAGCGTCTGCAGGATGAGGGAACAGCACTTCTTGGTGCAGGAACAGAAACCACATCGCGTGTCTTGAGTCTTGCTTCCTATTATCTCGCCAGCAACCGGGACGTTCTCGAGCGCCTCCGGGCGGAATTGCGGCAGATCATGCCCACGCCGACAGACATTCCATCGTGGACAGAGCTGGAGAAACTACCCTACCTGGTGAGATCATGTTTTATTTCCCCCCCCCTTCCACCCACCCGAGATAGCTTGCTAATCCATCAGCATTAGAACGGAGTCGTATTTGAATCGCTGCGTCTTGCAGATAGTGTAGTTAGTCGACTGCCACGGATTTCTCCCGTCGATCCTCTGCAGTACAAAGACTACACGATTCCTCCAGGGGTAGGTACACTTCCCTATCTGTAGAGTTTGTCTATATTCTAAACGCGATAAATAGACCCCGATGAGCGCCAGCTCCTACTTCATGCATCGAGACGCTGAGGTTTTCCCCAATCCCGAGAAGTTCGACCCTGAACGATGGGTACGCTCCGCCGAGGAGGGCACCCATCTCACACGCTATCTGGTTGCGTTCACGCGAGGTACCAGGGTGTGTCTCGGAATGAAGTATGTATTCGTGCCCTTATTGATATTGAAAATAAAAGGTGTTTTTATTGACACGTGTGCAATCCTAGTCTGGCATATATGGAGCTCTACACCACGATCGCCGCAGTGGCACGGCGATTCGACTGGGAGCTTCACGACACAACCCCCGACGATATTCGGGTTACCGGCGACATGGCAGTAGGGTATACTAGGCGTGGAGAGCTGAAGGTATACGCAAGAATCACTGGACTAGTTCAGGATTGAGTGACTCATGGAGAATGGGATGGATGGTATATAATTATTTAAGGCACCGTATGGGTATATATGCATTTCGCTCATAAATAAGATATAAAGGACAAATATACAATGAAAATCATCAAGTCGACAGCGGCCGTTGTCGAGAAGCATTCACGCGAAACACCAACCAAACCATTAGCATTATTCTATGTTCAATATCATGCTCCTGTTGGCCTCTCATGCATTCTGAGGCACATATTGGTACGACGGTCCATAGGGAGCGTAAGTCGGAGGAGCCACCGGAATGTGGCCGGGATATTTGCGATCGGTTGTGAGGTTGGGAGATACGATCACCGCCATCGCACATCCAACGAACCCAGCGTAGAAGAAGTAGGACAGGAATGTGACTACCAACGACGCTACGTTGGTGTTGGTGCCGAAGTACACGGCACTGATGTAAAAGGCCAAGTCGAGTAGGGTATACGCGAGGGCGAAGAGAACCATGAGGATCAACATGACAGCCGTTTTCTAGAAAAGGAACAGTCAGTTATTATCATTGTTGTTGATGATGATGATTTTCATAACTTACCCCCTGTTTCAGGTGAGATTTGCGCAGGACTTGAGCGACCATGACCACGCCAGCGAATCCGCACCCGAGAAACATGAAGACATTCCGGGCCATGATCAAGCCTCGCTGAGCCCGGGCAAGATCAAAGAGCCCCCGAGAATAGCCATAGTAATAGGAGTCCCCAAGCATCAGGCGAGTGGAGATGGCGAGAGTCGCAAGCCACAGAACCGCAAGGAAGACAACATAGGCCGAGCTGACGATGGTCACGATCTTACTTTGCGTCACCAGTTTGAGGATGGGCAGCATGAGCGTTGCGACAGCCAGGAGGGCCGAGATGCCGGAAATCCAGCTGATAGCGATGGAGATCGAGTCAGAATCGCGGGCTCCAATAACCGCACACTCTTGGACGGGGATGACAACAATGTTCATGGTGATTGATCTATTAAAAGAAGAAAAAAATGATCAGCTCCATGACCGTCATTTATATCAGGCAGGGTCTTGGCCACACATACACCCAGCTCAAAAACACCGACGAAAACAACAGACCCCATCCCGCCTTGCTATCCTTCTTGCGTTTGGAAAGCATGTATAGTTGGACTGAGTAGACCAGGAAGAAGAAGGCGACAAAGGCAATCAGGACCTTCACATAGTCCGACTCAAAGGCTCCAGCATCGCTACATGCGCCGATGGATGAAGAACCCGAGCTAAAGCCACCACCACCACGTCGAGGGGCCATTTTCAAGATAGTTGATCGTATTTAAAAAAAAAATATATATATATATGTGTATAAAAGATAGCCGGTGCTTGACACAGGCTCCAGGTATCGTGAGGAGATCAGTTGCAGACAGAAAACAAAGTCCCAAATAGCACGCCTCATCTGGCGAGCAGCTTGTTTTTGTACCCTGATCCTCTCAGCCCTGGTGAGTTGGCCGCCAAAAATCCTATTCCCAGACTAACCATCCTGGATACGATGATCCTGTCGCGTTGGAGGGTCTGGTTGGTGCACCAAGCGAACTGGATGAGGCTCGGCCAAAGTAATACGAGCCAAAGGGCCCGGAGGCGCATCTTAGCCAGTCAGCCTCGCTCGCGACAATCAGCCTTCAGAGTAAACAAGATGAATGGTCTGGGGATTGCGCCTCAATGGCCTAGCTCGTTAGCGGGCTTGGCTTGATTTGGTCCTATTTTTGCACCAGCAAAAAGTAAAGTGGATATCCCCTATTCCTCTCGGGCAATCAGGTCGAGTGACGAGTAGCCACTAATGACTTCAAGCCCTGAGAGACCTGATTAAGGGGCTTTTCTCTCCTCCCTCGGTTCGGCGCTAGGCATGTTAGCCGTGGGATTAACATGAGGCTATGTCAAACAATCCTGCCCTGTGATTCCGTCTGGAGTCTGGACTGTCTGTCTATGGTTTTTTTGGTTTTTTTTAGGTTGGCTGGGAGAAACGGTAATATCCGGACGGTCGCTGAGGCGAACCGTGCCAACTGACGATAATGCCAATTAAAACGAGAAAAGCTAAATATATTGCTAATTTTGGGTCATGGGGACTGAGGAGTCACTCGTGTTCTTCAGAAGAAAAGTCTTGCGCTCCTAACGGTTTCTGCAATATTCTGCGCTCAACGGCATGCTGACTTGTTGTATTCCAGGTCTTTTCCAGACCCCAAAGTTCCTTCCCCACAGTCAGAACTAAAAAAAAAAAAGTTGTGTGCAACTTGACTCTATTTGCTCCCTCCATCGGTTAGGACCAATGGGTAGTAGCACCGATTGCCTCGCCAGACTTGGGCAACAAGAAGTCACTAGCCTCAATGAGTCCCGAGGCAGCCCGAGAACCCTGCACCAGGGTCGTGTCTACACTGATAAAGCTGCTGTCGGTCCAGGATTCGCTACCATCCCATGAGTTCCCCTCGGAGATTTGGTCTGCGCTGAGAGAAGTTGGTTTTTCCCCATTGGCAGCGGCGATATTGTCATTGAGGGTCGCCACGGCGGATGCGAATTTAAAGCCGACGGCAGCATTATTCGACGCCGTATTCCGGGTTAACGTGAAATCGCCGGTCTGGGAATTATCGGTGAACCCGTCTTTGGAGTTCTCGAATGCAATGCAGTTGGTGATGATGTGATTCGCCGGTCCGATCTCGCCATCGCCTCCGCCTCCAAGTTTAAATCCATTTCCATCGCCTTCGAATGGCGAGAAGTCCCATCTATCCAACACCGTCAGTCGTCCACCTAGCTTGAACTAGAATAATCGGGTGAAGGGATGGGGTGACTATACCGGTTGACACCGTTGCCCCAAGAGATAGTGTCCTCAATCGTCACCGCCGACTTGAACTCCCTGGGGGAAAAAAGTGAGCGTGTGCCAAACCCCGACAGTCCACAAGGACAACCTACCACAAATCGAGGCCGTCGTCAACATTGTTCCAGAGACGAGCGCCACGAAGAATATTGCCCTCGCCCTCGCCTTCCTTACAGGCGAACCCGTCGGCACTTTCGCCATTCTTTCGCGGATCGCGATTCCCATAGGAGTCCAGGTAAAACACGGAGTTGTTGGATGCTGCGCCTTGCAACTGGAAGCCTACAGATATATACCATCGCAGTCAGTATGTGAAGACGAGATCCCAGAGCAGGAAAAAAAAAAAAAGGGGGGGGGGCCGTACCAGACTCGTAATTATCACGGGTGATAATGCGCTCGTAGTGGTTGTTCGATGCGTCGCGAGAGTACACCCCGTAAGGCCCATTGATCAATTCCAGGTCGTAGAACTCCCAATATTCGGCGTCCTGGATGTGCAAGATTCCGCGATCGTCGTTGTCCAGCGAGGCATCCAACTCTGCCGGTGTGCTGTCAAACATCATCGCGTTAGCTCTTTGGATACCCTTCCTTCTATGCGTTTATAGGTCGGTATACCCAGGCATTTCCTCCCCATCAATAACCACCTTTTCCCCCTCATAGGCCTGGAGAACGATAGGCGATCCCGCGCTGCCGCTCTTCGTAATCTGGATGTTGGTCGTGGGGGAATACGTGCCCTCGCGCAGGTAGATGGTTGAGCCGGCGGTGGCCAGGTCAACGGCCGCCTGGATGGATTTCAAGGGCGATGCAATCGCACCGGTCGCATCATCAGAGCCCGAGGGAGAGACATAGATCTCGGCTCCGAGGCATGAGGGCAGCAAGGCCGCCACAGTCCAGACACTGACGAGCTTCATGGTGTTGCGGTGATGGATCCCATCTTGCTTTTTTCCGGGGAGTCGCGGATCTAGAAATACTCTGGCGCTATCGGCGTCGATTGCTGGAAAATCAGGGGGGGTTGCGACGGAAAATTTATGTCTGCCAAGCCAGGAGATGTTCCAAGTGGAGGAGTTGGGGATTCCGTTGTTTCAAGCTTCAGCTTCTTGGAGATTCGTGAATAGTGAATGGAGTTAGCCATGGTTCATGTCACATTTATGCATGATGATATAGTGCCTCCACCCCGAAAATTCCTTTTTCGGAAGCTGATGCCGTAGGTGAAGAATATGGGTAATATTATATAACTTAAGAACAGGGTATATTGGAAGGAAATTGGTCCCAGGTTCTTTGAAACGGGCACCGGTAACGACGACCATATTTTGAATGCATGGAGGGAGAGACTGGGTCTTTGGGACCCTGATGAAATGAAGCTCATGGCGAAATATATAGATCTGTATCTCACCGAGAGGTAAACAAGAATACCGGCGCAGGACCCGGCTGGGTACGCCTTGGAATAGATGAGGAATATAGACACTTGATCGGTCTTTTATGCTACTACCAGAGCTTTGGCCTGACAGGATGGCCAGAATCTCATGTGATGTAGATGTAAGATATGAGGCTATGTGTGCAAACCAGAGTATTTCTATGTCCGTCTTCCCCCGATTCATGTCATTTCGGCTCGTACTCGCCCAGTGCCCAAGCCAAAATCTCCGGATACCATCGTCGGCCAACATCCTGATGACTGGTGACGCGATGGATAAGCGTTCCCTCGCCGATGCGACCGCGAAACATGCTATTGAAGGTAGCCTCCGCATCCGACCGGACCTTTTCGTCCCGGACGAGGTCGCGAATGTGAGCGGGGATTTCCAGGGAGATATTCTCCGACGACAGATCCAAGCTCATGCCTTGGAATACCGGAATGGAGAAGCGCGGCCCCAGGGCTGACCCCTGTGCGTCGATGAAGTTCTGCGGCGCCAAACTGACGCGGTGCGTTGTCGCGGTGCAGACCCCGCCGGTGATGGCTTCCAAGGCGCGACCAATATTCACCACGAGGGATCCGGCGACTGGTGGCGCAGGCACCCACTCGCCCGCTTTGTTTTGCACCTCCAGGCCGGGATGAGGCGTGGCCTGGAGCAGAAAAGTCAAGAATTCCGAGTCCTTGTGCGGGCCGACGCCTTGGGTTGTTGCAGCCTCGGCAGTTGACTGTGGGGGTGGGGGGTATTTGATCAGTTTCATCTTATGCCGCGAGGGCACATCGAAATAAGGCTGCAGTGCCTTGGGAGGCAGATCTAACGCCTCTGCAATTAGGATCTGGAAGGCATCTGCGAGAGGGTCTATGGCGGCGAGATAATCCTCGAGCGCCTGTCGAAACCCAGGGATGGCTGTTTCATCCGGCCACTGTTTGATGGACAGGAACAATCCCCGTCAGGATGATTGACAGAAGAAACGTTCAAGAAGATGGTGTCGCACCTGGTTGGGACCTCGAATATTGTGATAGAGTGGTTCGTCCGGCCCTGGGGCTGGCAGTTCTGTCGCAAACTAGATGCACCGATGAGGATGCTGCAGTCAGTCTCTCTCCCGCAACAAGATTTCTCTATGAAGGCGGGCGCACATCGAATTGTTCGCGATAGTCAGCCTTCCGGGCGGTTGTCTCGGCCTGTAAGCGTGAATATCCCAGAAAATGTTTACTGTTGATCATTTCAATCTCCAGCTTCTTCTCCAGCGGCAGATCGAAGAGCTCGGGGGTCTTCTTCACCAGTCGCTGCTGTACATCCGAGTCAATGGGATGGTTGACCAGGTAGAAGAAGCCGACATTAACGATTGCATGGCGAAGGCTGAGGAGGAAGTCTGGTTTTGTGGAAGGGGAGAGAGATTGAGAGTAATCCAGGAGGGGGATTGTGGAGAAGGTCATGATTGATGATGATGTTGAAGAGAGAAAGACGAGGAGAGTTGAAATAAGTGAGGTATGGTGTGGTTACCGGAGTAATATATATAACGGTATAGTACCTGTCAACCTACCAGAACACATAAGAGGCAAATAAAGCACCACTACAAAATATTGGAAAGATTTAGTTATTAATTAATAGTATGATTATTCTAGGTATTTTGTGATTGACTGAAGAGAAATTCAAAATTCAAAATTCAAAAAAAAGGAACAACCCGGGATTGAACTAGTAACCTTCCGATGGACTGACTGACAGAAGAGATCTCCGTCTCTAATTATTTTATCTCCTTCCGAAAAAACACTCGTTCGTAGCCATCTTCGGTCCTTCGGTCAATCTCCTCAAATCGCATTTTGCGATACAACGCCAGATTCTCATACATCTTGACGTTCGTATATAGCGTCAACGCCGTGCAACCTCGCTGCCGAGCTGTCTCCTCCGCATGCGCCATCAAGATGCGCCCATATCCACGACCCTGCGCCGTCGGGCCCACCACGAGGTTGTTGATCTGGACACTGTCGCCTTTGGTACCCAACACAATCGATCCCACCGTGTCACCGTTGGCCTTGAGGACATGGACCTCATGCGTCGCGAGTATCTCGTGGTAGTTGGCGTTCATGGGAGCGGGTGGCTGGCCCATTCGTTCGATGTATTTCGAGTATGCGGCATGGACCATCGATTGGATGGTGGGGACATCTTCGACGGTGGCCGGAGCGATGGTAACATCTTCCATGGCCGTAGCTGAATTCGCCATGATGTTGGGAATTAAAAAAAAAAAAAAAAAAAAAGGCAGAGAGAGAGAGAGGAGTCGATTCAGAACGAATCAACACAGGAACCTGATGCTGATATGTAGCCTGAAGTCTGTGAGTCACAGCGGGGCATTTACGACGATTAATCTTAAACAACAACAACAGCAACCATACACTAGTCGAAGATCATTATTCGCATGGTCCTTTTATTGAGTGATTGGAATATATACCATAACGCAGTCCCGACAATATCTTCAGCCCCTCATCAACCCGACAAGAATCTCATATATTCAAAGCCCTAAAAACAAAAAAAAAAACCTCACTGGTTCACATCGCCATGAAAAATGAAACCACAACCGCAACGGCCGCCACCGTTGGTTCCAGTGTTCCGCGAGTCGCATCCGACGACTTGGAAGTGTTGCTCAGAAGCAGTCCAGGATTGTAATCCGGTGGTGTGCGACTATCGACCGTGCCATTCCAGCAATAATTCTGGAAACAGGTGGTGCAGATATCTGGCAGTTGGGATCCAGTGCGCTCCATCGACCGCTGGAGTATGGCACATCCGACGCATGATGGCCATTCCGAATCAGAGGTGGCGTTCCCCCGCGTGACGACGTTGTAGCCATTGGTGATGATCTCGTCCCGCTCCGAGTTTTCATACGCCAGCTGGAAGGTGGAGGTGTTGGAGTGAGTCGTGTAGGGGGCATTGGGCAGGTAGACCACCAGCGGGGCAGGGCCCGTCAAATTGGACGAGTTACACCCGAAAAAGACAGGCCGTTGGCTCAGCCCCAAGTTCACAAAGGTGTTCACATCAGGAACAGCGGGGAATGCCGTGCCGTTGCCGATTCCAGTCGAGTTCAGACTGCGCTCATACGTCTTGACGAGGGATGTGCCGTTGGGCCAACTGTACTTGGTATCGGCTGAGGAATCCACCGCGAAGACCACATCAACGTGGCGATTAGGTTGCACGAGCGGATGCAACGGAATGTTTTGTCCGTCCTCCCCTCCGTCCACCACGTCCAGATACTTGGCGGTAGAGAAAGATTCCAGGGCGTTGTCATATTGGTAAAATGGGTTGGGAGAGTACACCGCAATATCGTCGTTGCTCTCGCCCAGGTCCAGTAGGATATCGGTGAATGCGTCCTTGAGAACACTAGGGATGTCCGTGCCATTGATTTGCAACAGGAACTGATTGAACAGAGACGAGGAGGTCCCCATCACGAAACCAGCGTTATCGAACCCTCGAACACAGCGGGAACTCGTGGACACCTCTCCACCTTCGAACCGCGAGCCCAGATACTCCAGCGGCGCGAACCCAAAGACGGAGGGATCGAAGGAGCCAAACTCCCACGGGTTGAATTCATACACGGTCGAATTGCTTCCCACAATCAACTCGCCGGGGGAACGGCCGTCAGCGACCAGGATGGGGAGCGGCATCTGTCCACGCTTGAAATCGTCGACCAGAGCGATCGATGACCAGGTATAATCGGGTCCACCGTCATTGTTAGATGAATTGATAAATTGGTATGAAAGCGCACGTCCCCAGTAATCCGTCAGGGAGGTATTGAACCCCGCATCCTTCTTGCCATCGACCGTCTTGACCAACTGGTCCCAGTACTTGGCCGAGCTAAGGATCTGCAAGTGCTTCGCATCCGGACCCTCGAGGATCGAGGTCTTCAACTGCCAGAGTCGGTCACTCGACTGCAGATCGCTAATGGTCGTGAAGTTGTTGATGTAGACTGAACCAACTAGCCACCCGCCACCGCTCAGACCCGACAAATATGTGGCCGACTGCAGCAAGCCACCCAAATGCCCGGAGTCGGTAGCACCGGAGGTTCGATCATCAAACGCTTTGATGGCGCCAGCACCGTTGGTCATCGCCCGGTAGCCTCCGCCCGAGACGGCGATGGCGATATTGGGGAGGTTGGAGACATTGCTGGCGTGTTGGTTAATGTAGGAAGTAGCATCAAACCCTGTGAGGTTCAATCGACCCAACAGATCTTTCATGGGTTGGAGAGTCTCATTGCGGCGTAATTTCAGCCACTCGGTCTCATTCGAAGAGAGGGCGGAGGCACTGCGAATGCTGGGCCGGGTAGCCGGACAGGACACATTGGCGGGAGTGTAGCCATCAGGCGCATTGGGAAGCGCGCGTGGAGCGAGTGCGACAGATGCTGCGATAGACGCTGCGTCAACGACGCTGGCGACCAGGACGATCAAAGGAAATCTCATCACGATGAGTGGAGGGTGAAGAGGAATAAAGAAGACAACCCGGGGAACATTGAGGGGACAGCGACCAGACAAATATCGGTCATCTGGCGCCAAATATAGGAGTAATTATTCAGTCATCGGCCAGTATAGCGTGGACCAACCGGAACAAAATGGATGCAAAGCTTCACCGTCAAGTGGAGCGGTTCGTCGATTGACTGCCAATCATCCGCTCGTCGGAATTCGGCAGCAAACACAGGGCTGGATAGGCAGCAGAGTTCAGCTTCTTCTTCTTCTTCTTTTTTCTTATGTCGAGGATAACTTTGGGTGGAAGACATGGCTTTAGGCAACACCAATTCCACCACCGGATGGGCCGGGTTCAAAGCCTCCGGATCTGGTGAAGTGGGACAAAAAAAAAAAAACAAAACAAAAAATTGCATTTCTACCCCGGAGATTGGTGTGATTCCAATCCAACGAAGGGTGTTCCCGACTCTTCTCAAACAGAGTTCACGGATGATGAAGACCCTCGACCGAGGAATGCTATGCGGAATCCCCGGGCAATGTCAGCTCGTCTCGGTGGCATTTGGACGCATCATGAGATATTTTTTATTATTAGTAGGCATCTGAATTCCAATGCAGGCTGCTGCTGTTCGGAATGAATTTGTCTGCAGGAGGAGAGACACAAGTTAAGCTGATGCACGATCTCAATTGATGTGAACCAGCACGCCTATGCTGAAATGCCAATCATTCCCGGGCGCATAAAAAAACATCACTTGTCAGTTCCTGGATGCTGCTCCCTTCTCGTTTCTCTCTCTCTCTCTCTCTCTCTCTTTGTTGACTAGGCATCACTAACTCATGGATAACTCTGGAATGTCCGTGGATAGATCTTAGGGCTAGGTACCTACTAAATGTGAGCCCTATGCTACCAGCGAGTGTTGATCATCCTGTTCTGAGACACATAACCGGAGTGACGTCATTCCAAATCATCCTTATGATAAGTAATACATCCAAGAGAGAGCCAATATTCATATTAATCGTAATCACTATCATCACAGGCTCTTTGAATACGTCAGGGCAGGATATTTCCACCCCCACCAACCCTCTCTTCTGGAAACAATCAGATCATTATTCGAAGAGGTGGCTGCTCAGCTTGATCTGAATCTCGGTGCCGATCCCGATATCCATCGTGGCTGTGCATCCATCCCCGAAGTCTGGTATGACATCATGAAGCGGCAAGCAAATCTCGGCGAATGAGGGCCAATTTGCATCCCTATTATCACCATCATTGCCTGGTCACCAGATGAATAGTTTATTTCTAACCTCTCCCTCTAAGAGGTCTTCCTCGCATTCCAATGGCATCTCAAATGGTCTCAAATGACATAGGACCAGTGCCAATCCTACCTAATCGGCCACTAGCTTCAATCGACCCAAACTCTGATAGAGAGATGCCCCGTTAAGACGAATCAAGGCCTGCAGCCCCGTGCATTACATCATGGAGCCACGAGATGACTGTGGGATGGGGGGAGGTAAATAATCCACTTTCCTGGACAGGAGATGTTATATATTCCCCTTCCCACTTGTCCTGATTGCTCATTATTTGCCCATCAAACTCAATCATATCCCCCCATTTCCAAATATACCCACAACTATATCTGCCTTTACTCTTACCCATCATGGACAAATTATCTGGTCTCACTTCTAAGCTTGGCGGTGGCAGCAGCGGCAGCAAATCGCACAGCAGCAGTGATAACAGAGACTTCGTGGACAAGGGTGCGTGTTTCTATCCTTCCTCCTGGCTTCAAACATTCGAATTCGAATCGCTAACTTCATCCAGGCCTGGATGCCATAGAGAAGAAGTTCGGAGGAGGCAAGGTTGACCCCAACTCCTCCAAAACGCGCGCAACCAATGAGAAGATCACGGATACTGCTCGACAAAAGTTCGAGTCCATGACTGGGTAAGTCTAACAACTCTGCAATCTGCGGTCTCAGGAGTGGTAATACTGATGGTGAGGCTGTAGAAAGAAGGTCCCCTCGAAGGTTTCCAATTAGTTTATCATTACGATGTTCGACGCGCAGGATGAGAGATGACCGGTTTATTGGGAATAGTAGTAGTTTCTTTAATTCGCACACATACAGAATGAATATATACCCATTTGTTACCAACCACCGCTTATCTTAAATTCTGGAATGACGAGAGTAACCCTGAGATCCCCGATCTCTGCGGCGTCAGCCACTGTGTATTCATGCGACATAGCTGCAGCATTTGTTTCGTATTGTCCGAAACTTCAATGTTCGCCTGGTCGCAAGCGGTCACCAAGCGCTCGTAGTGGTGTTGCGCCTGCTGATACTGCTGGCACGACATGTACAGGGTCCCTAAGAGCTCCAAAATACTTTGGGATTCCGGGTTGGTGAGGCCATCGCGAGACTCCCACCAATTCAGATATCGCTGCAGCCACGGCAGGGCCGATTCCACGTTGCGGCCGGCATTCCGATCGAATCCCGCCATGTTCCCCTGCGTCGCGTACAGCAGCCCCATATACGCCACGATGTTCATGGTCTCAGGGTGTTCCGTGCCCAACGACTCTTCGGCACTGGCCAGCGCGCGGCGAAAGGTCTCCGACGCCTCCGTCGTGGTGGTATTCACCAGCATCTGGATTTGTCCAACTAAACGCAGCGCCCGGATGCTCATCGGATGCAACGGCCCCAGCATATTGTTCAACTCGCGCGCGACCTTGGCGATTTCCTCGACGCTCGACTGCGAGTCCGGATTGTACCGCAGAACCGCCAGCTCTTTGCTCGAGCTGCTGCGGTACGAGACCATCAACTCGGCGGTATCCAGCACCGAGTCCCACGCCATGATGTGATTAGCACCCAGGAGCTGCTCCAAGCTGGCCGTGCGTTTCTCCGTTGCTTCGATGGCCTCCTGCCGCCTGCCGAGCGACATATACGCCAGTGATAGCCGGCGGCGGGTGGCCAGCGTGTCGAGGTCGGACTCCCCGATGGTCATCTGCTGGCGGGCGAGGACGTTGGCGCACACCGACTCGCCCTCCTGCGGCTTGCCGCGGCGCGTGAGGATCTCGCCCAGCAGACTCTCGGCCTTCATTGCCAGCGGGTGTCGTTTGCTGAACACCCGTTGGCTGTTGTTGGAGACCCATTCGCACCATTCGGCCGCTTTGCTCAGATACCCGGATTCGCAGTCGATGTCGGCTAGCTGATAGCCTACTAGGAGCGTGCTGTGGTGGTCCTGGCCCAGGCTGTGCAGGTGTTCCTGGAAGATGGCGTATTCTAGCTTGCGGGCTTCGTCCCATCGCCCGTGGTTCTTGTGCTCTGCGGCCTGCGTGGAGCGGGGGTCGTTGTCGACCGCCGTATAGAGGGTGCCGACTAACCCTGCTGCTGCTTGGGGCTGCGGTGTTCTCGGGGGTGGATACGGCGCACTGCTGTTGGTGTGTCTGGGTGGTAAGGGAGGGCCGGGACGAGGCGACGGCGAGGGTTGTGGCATGTATCCTTGCTCGGCGACGACGATCTGATCGGCGATCTGCTTGATGTTCCCCTTGATGAGCTTGTACATGGCACCGCGCGTGCCGACTTTGCACATCTGCGAGTGATCGGCGTCGAGCTTCAGGCGAGTTTCTCGGTTTCCAGGCAGTCCGAGGATGGCGGACTCTTCGTCCACGACCAACTAAATCTCGTCAGCAGTTACACCTACCTGAAAATGAGAGGGAGAGAGACAAACGTACATGGCTGATAGACGCGGGGCCTGACCCTCCCAGGAATACTTCCTTCCCTTCGATAAAACTAACCACGCGGTAATCCTCCAGCTGGTGACAGAAGCGACTGCTCATCTGCCGAGTGAAGAGCGAATTCTGCTCCAGACAATCGAGCAGGTCATTACTCGCATGCCCTTTGCCGACAAATCGGGCCACCTTGGCAGCGATCTTCCCAAGCTCGACGCCCTTCGTGCCATGGTGTGGGGTGCCAAAGAAGACGAGCCCCGACGTCCCGGTGCGGATGGAGGTGTATTTGGGGTCTTCCTGGGCGTTGAGCAGCGCCTGTTTGATGACAAGGCCCCCCAGACTATGTCCGATGAAGATAATCTTCGGAGGGCGTGCGTTGATCTGCGGACTGCGCTCCATATCCAACAAGTTCAGCAGGGTGTTGGCATGATCTTTGACACTGGCGTTGGACATGGCCTGAGGGTTGGAGATGTTGGAGTTGTAGCCGTACACGAAGACGCGCGCGTGGGGGATGTCCTGTGGGAGGAAATCTTTGGGCCAGAAGATGCCATTTGCATGTCTCCACGTGTCGAAGGCATGGTCGGTTCGACCGCGTGGGTTGAGGCCATGGACGAAGACGAAACTGTAATTGATCTTGGTTAGCTGGACAGGTTGGATCGTGGGAATGAAGGATCTATCCATGCGCCTCGATTAGGATGCATCGGAGAAAGCTCACTCGATCTTAGGGTTCTCCGGAGGCGTGTAGACTTCCTCGAGGAAGGGGAACTCGTATGCATCAGCGGCATCCTGCAGGACTAATAAGTAAATCCTCGAAGAATCATCATCTAGAGCCAGCACCACCTACCATGACTGCGGGTTAAGATGTCCGAAAGGATGAACGGAGGGGAGGGAACTCTGGCTCCAGCTGCTGAAGATAAGCCGGCGACTCAGCCTCATGTGATGGGGACCCTTGAATCAACCTGTATCTACGAGGGATGGCATCCAATCGCTTAGTCTGGATCGGGTTGTTTACAAGAGGTGAGATGGCTTACAGATCGCCGTGGGATTGGGTGTCCGTAAGCGACAGAACGGGTGCTTATGCGGGCAGTCCCAGATATGATTGGCCTAGAAATCCTGCAGACCCCTGCAGATGACATGATGGAATTGATTAAGCTGCCTCTATGCCTCTTCCGGCTTATCTTCTTGTTTCTCCTTTAGGCTCTGCAAACAGGGCGCATGGAAGAGGGTGCCCTGCCATGCGCCTTGCACCGTCCGGAGGGCCACGACTAAATACAGGAGAACAACGGCGGCGGCCATGACCTGCGCATGTTCTTGTTAGCCTTGCCTATGAATGACTGCGTGACTGTGTAACTGTCAGGGCCTCAGCTTACCGTTCCACACACTTTGAAAAACATCAGATCCAATTGCTTCCCCAGGAACATCGTATTGGCTGCATAGACGCCCAGAGGAAACGTAAATCCCCACCAGCCCATGTTAAAGGGAAACGGCGAACTGGCATAAATGGTGGCCAGTGCAAAGACGAGCCAAATGATCCCAAATGCGAACATGAGAAGAGACACCAAAACCCCCAAGACATACGCCACGTCCCCTGCAATCGGGGAGAGGATGTTGGACTCCCCCAATAGTTCGCGAGTGACTTTTCCTAGATATAAAATGCTACAGACGGGTCAGAATATCCGTTGAATAATCAAGCACCCTCCCTATTTATATATCGGGACTCACCCAAACCCCCCAAAGCCCAGCGGCCCGAGTGGCAGAAAGCAGCTGACGATGGATTCCCTCGAGGGGAGCTTATGCACCGCCAGTCGTTGATAATAGATCACCAGAATGACCATTGCTAGCGGCGTCGCCATTCCCCAGAGCACATAAGAGACGATTACTGTGCCGAGTGCATGTTGTGGATTGGGCAAGATGCCTGCGACTTCTGCACCCAGCCCGGCGGCGACGATGGTGGCCGCCATGGGCAACAATTGCAGCGCAGTGATTCTCTCCAGCGACGTGACGTAGTGTTGGGAGATCCTGTTCCTCGGTTAGCAGATGGGCATGTCCATACCCACAGGATCAACTAACAGAATGAAAGAAAGCGACACCGTCACCGACGTCGCGGCGATCGCGTCCACCATCCACAAGACCCAAGCTACCGTCTTCGCCCAGTCGCCCCAATGGGGCACGCAAACGAACACCCACATCTCGATGAGGGTGGCGAACCCCATGGGACAAGTGGCCAGGAATAGCGAGTTCACTGGGTCCTGGATCATCACGCTCCAGATCTCAGGGTAGAGAACATATCGGAGGATGGACATGCTCAGGACCAGGGCAAACAGCAGCGCATTCGTCACGAAGAAGATGAGCGAGAGATAGTGGAGCACTGGGTGGCCAAAGGGGATGAGATGGAATAGGATGGAGACAATCCCTGTTCCCATTGTGGTTGAGAACCATCTGGGTGATTCATTAGGATTTCCATTAAGATAATGATTGGAGATGAACTGAATGGCTTACGATGGACTAAAGTTACTGACGACGCGTCTCCAGCCGGCCGTGTATTTGGAGAAGCTTTTACTTCGGGGTCTTGAAGAAGAATCTGGCATGATAGTGTGTGTGTGTTAAATTGGATATGTATTGAAAATGATGAAGATCAAGAAGTGAATGAGGTTATTGAAGGGATTGAAGTTGTTTAGGGTTCGGGGAGGGTTTCGCCCTCGGCCGAGAATTTCGCAGCAGTCCGACAACCGGCGATCGCCGAAGTCACCAAATGCGGTCATTTTGATATCATAAACTCATCCATTGAAAGACAACCTGGAGGGTTATTATATCTAATGCTAGAGGACTTGGGGAATAATATTGGATAGACTGTGATAGATATGGGAAGCTTGTATGGAATGAATATATGGTCTCCCAGCCTTCGGTTCGAGGCTCCCATAACTTCGGATAGAGGCATGTAAGGATGCCTGACGTCAGTCACATCTTGTTAGTCCAATATCTGGGCACTATTGCAACTCAACCCTGTTGTTACCCCTCGGTGATCATCAGATGTGGAGAGGGATGCCTCGACTCGAGGCAGATCAAGGGTCCAGGCGGATCATCCTGATCCCAGTTCTATATAATGTGGACAAGGAATGGGGATCTCCCGATATACTCCAGATAATTTCCAACTCTTAGTGATTGGATCTACATGCCGATCTTGCTTGCAAGTACAGGAATTCACGATTTTAGTGACAGGGTAACTATCAATATCATACAAATTCATCTCCACACTTTCAGCCTGCAAACCCCGTCAACGCATCTTTCTGATATTCCAGCTCCAGATCCTTCCGCAGGGATTCGCTCGGCCAGCGCACTCTTTGCTGAAACAGCTCGATCAAATCCAGGAGTTCCGCTCGTTCATGGGGAGTGGACACACTCATACCCGCTACAGATTCAAATTAGCTGACAACTCGACAAATAGATGCTGCTACAAAACTCACCTCCGAATAAGCAGTGCAGAGCCATCAGGCTTCCCATATCATCATCTTCACTGACGGTGCGAGCGATCCCGCAAATCGTATTCAAAGAAACCGAGAGCAGTCGTTGCGCCGCCCGGTAGTCCTGGAGATTCCCCAGCGACGGGCGATGCAAGATCACCAAGATGCGCGCCAGACTATGCACCTGCATGGCCGCTGCGTACGCCGGGGGATGGATCCAAATGGGAGAGAACACATCCGCCTGGTGAATGGTGGGCAATGGCGCAAACTCCTGGGGGAGGCAGTCCTGCCATTCCTGCAGCATATACAGCAGTTCGTTGCCGCGTTCTAGCCGGTGCTGCATGTCCTTTGTTTCGCACTCTTCGCGCGAGGCATAGTTGACACACTGGGCGAGGAGATAGTGGGCAAAACACGCCAGCTCGGCGGGTTGTAGCGTCGACAGGGGCTTTTTCGGCCGCCAAAAGGTGAAGACGCGACGGCGTTCGCGCATGGCCACCCATGTATCTTGTCGCAGCCAGGCCCACCAGACGGCCTGGCGAAGGCCGCCGGACTCGCCGTTGTTGTTTTGACAGCGCTGGATCCAGAAGACCCCCTTCAGGTGCCGCTCCCAGTCTCGATTCGACGAGTCGATCATTTCGTAGGTGCTGATGAGGAGGGCCGTGGCGATGAGCTCGGGGCTGCGGGCGTAGCTGGCCGAGTGCATGGCTTTGTTCAGATAGCCGAGCGTCTCGTAGTAGTACTGGACTGCGACGTTTCGATCGATCTTCTCGAGCCGTTGATCCGCGATGAGTCCTTTCCAGAATGCTCGGCGTCCAGTGCCTTCTGTGGTCTGGTGTGTTTGGTCTACATTCCAGAGAGATAGATGGCGCGAAGAAACGGCCAGCAAGGCTTTCATCAACCCGATGTTTCTGAGGGCGAGATGAGGTAGGACACTTGCCATCTGACGCGACGGGTCAAAGTAGTCCAGCCATGGGCTGACAGTTCGTATAAAATGTGCAAAGACGCTAGTCTCTTGCTCCGACAACTGAATCGGAGCTGGGGTCCGCCACGACGATGGCTCATCCATCAAAAGATGGAGATCGCTTGATGTCAATCGTTTCGCCAGCTCGGGGTCATGGTCAAAGGCGGCTGCCTGGAAGCTTTCTCGCTCTCTGGGGGTGCGTGGTTGTAACACGGTGCTGTGGAATGCATTTCCGGGGATATCTGGAGGAGAGCCAACAACTGTTTGCTGGGGGGAGAGGTAAAAGTTGCGGTCGGCCTTACCGGCATCGCTCGCCAGGAGCTCAAACCAGCTGAGCGACGCATGTCTGGCGGATCCAACCGATTCCGTACTGGGCGAGGGAATGAAGTCGTGGGGGGATCTGGGCGAAGCGGTATGGCCAGGCAACGTGGGCCTGGGACGGTGGGGATTAGGGGATGCGGCGAAGGAAGAGGGCGGCTGAGGGCCTTTTTCAGGGCGTTCATTCTCACAGGCATCGACGAGGATCTGCAATGGTTCGTGAATGTGCGGCTGGAGAGTTGAGGAATCCTTGGCTGCATCGTCCTGGTTATAGACACAATCTCGCTGGCCTTTCATACATGGCCCGCATCGAGGACGCGCCTCATCGCATTTGACATGACGGCGCTTGCAGACCAGACTGGGAATTCAGGAGCGAGTTAGGGTTAGGATATCCTGTGAGGGAGGAGGATGCATGGATTATTATTGACTGACCAGCCGGTGGTGGCCCGCAGTCCTCGTCCCCGCGATTTGCGTGGTTTGCGGACGCCACTCATGGCGTATCACATTTTAATTTTAATCCCTATGAAATCATGATCTGGATGATAATCATCATGCTTCTCATTTGCCCATCATTCGTGGTCGTGGCTGCGATCGGGGGGAAATCATCGCGACGAGGTCGAATTCTCGGAAGGTTCGATTATTCGCTTCGGGTTAAGTGGAGACAAAGTAAATTCAATTAAAATTAAAATAATTACAATAATAATCAGAATAAGAATAATAAAAATAAGAATAGTCATCATGACCCACTCACTCAATACGGCAAGATTAAACATCGCATCTGCCTCGGCACGAGGTTGTTTTGTGGATGTCTGGCGGATAACTTCGCCTTTTTAGTATATTCATGGAAGAATAATATCTAACAATAATAAAATCAATTCTCTGAAATCTAAACCCATATCCACGCCAATATACCTACATCCACAATGAGTTGGCGCACACAGAACAAAACCCTCCAAATCCTTGAAGCCGCAGAAAAAGGCCGATACGGCGTGCTGGCCGCCATCGTGTAAGAAAGACAACCAGAATTTCTACGGACATCGTTGTCCTCGTGTTGACAACAACAATAGATATAATGTCGAACACATCACGGCGATGGTGCGCGCAGCTGAGAACCGTCGCTCACCCTTAATCCTTCAGCTGTTCCCATCTTCTCTCATCCAGACTCCGTCCCTCGTTTATGCGGCGACGGCCGCAGCAAAGACCGCTTCAGTTCCCATCTCTATTCACCTCGATCATGCTCAAGATGCCGATCAAATTCAATACGTCGCGGACCATCTCCCCGTCGACTCGGTCATGGTCGATATGAGCCATTACGAAGAGGAAGAAAACCTGGCGAAAACCAAGGCCTTGCGCGAATACTGCCATGCACGGGGCATCTCCGTCGAGGCGGAAACTGGGCGGATCGAGGGAGGCGAGGATGGAATTATGGACACAGGAGACTTAGCTGGTAAAAAGATACCTCCCGTAGGGTCGGTAGGTACGCATGTTAAACTAACGGTGGCTTTAGGGATTCTGACTAAGGAAGACGAGGTCGAGAAATTCATCGCGGCTGGAGTCGATTTCCTGGCCCCGAGTGTCGGCAACGTCCATGGCGATTATCCCCCACAGGGACCCTATCTGGATATGGAGAGGTATCTGATGATCTATCATGCATATGTGTATTGGGACTGAACACTACTGATTCTGTCTCTTATCGTCATATAGACTGCAGAACATCTTCCAAGCAATGAACGGACGCGCGCGGCTTGTACTGCATGGAACGAACGATTTCTCCCCCGAGCTCACAAAAGCCTGCATTGAGGCGGGAGTGACCAAGGTCAACGTGAATAAATTAGTCTTGGATCCCTGGCACGAATATACGCGCGCCAACGCTCAGAAGCCACTGACCCAGCTCATGGCAGAGGGAATGGACGTCTTGACCGCGTCAATGAAACGATGGATGGACATTGTTGGGAGCAGTGGCCAAGTACAGAGTCATATGGAAAAAGGAAGTATATACAATCAATATCCATCGGATGATCCCTGATAACCGGCGCCTTGCCTACTTCCACACCCCCTAAACCACCGGCCATCCGCTTGAAAAGTCAATGGCATTCCAACCGAAGAGCTTCTGACCATCACCGTAGCCAATGTTAGTATCAACGTAGTGGTAGTAAAGCACCGGGCCCAGCGACGGGTCCGTGAAAATGCCCCTAGACGAAACAGTCAGTATTGCTGAGCACTAAGAACAACCACAGGCAGTCATGACGTACTGTCCACCAGGTCCATAGACATTATCATGGCTCTCCAGAACCACCGTACCACCGCCATCCGTGCAAGCAACACCGTTGGCGTCAACCTGGATCCGTCAGCAAAAAGAGTATCATCCACGCCACACAAGCAGGGAAACCTACGAAGCCACCCGTCGCCGAGCTAGACCGGCACACTTTGATCTTATATTCCTCTCCGGCCGCAGGCCTCGACGAATCGTATCCACAGCAAATCCCCGCCGAGAAGAAAAGATAGTAGTAATTTCCATTCTTGTAGAGATATGGCCCCTCCACGGCATGGGTGCCAGCCGGGTCGAACGCAACATTGTACGAGGACGAGGCCACCGAAGTTGCATCTCCGTTCATGGGAGCCTGGAAGATGTCCTGCCAGAACGAACCAAAGGTCATATAATACGAGCCGCCGTCGTTGAACAGGTTTCCATCAATGGCATTGTATGACGAGCCAGAGCTGGACTTGATGCCAGTGGAGCCATGGTCTGTCCATGAATCTGCATCCATGGAGTCAGACGTCGCCAGGCCGATGGCCGAATCCTGGACGCCGAATGTGGACACCGAGTAGTACACATAGTAGACTCCGTTGACAACTTGGGCATCGGGGGCCTGGATTCACATAGTTTTTAGGGTTAGAAGATACACTTGATATAAAAAGGAGGCTATAGAAGATAAATGCGTAGAAGAAGAACAAAACATACCCACAGATCGTCATTTCCTGCAAGATCAATGCTTGAACCACCCGGCAGCACCGAGCCGATTGCCGTCCAGGGACCTTCAATGGAGGACGAGGAAGCATAGGAGATCTTGTTCCCGGTGGAGAAACGGAAGTAGACACCGTCAGATTCCCGCTGAACTAAGCTTGGGTCATGAATGTTACAGGCCCCAGAGCAGGCCCCAGGAGCACCATAACCATGGACGAAGCCCACCCACAGGGCGGTTGACAGGACAGAAGAGAAATGCATGACGATATAGCCGCAAAGGATTCGATACCGTAAGGCGACTTGAATGATCTACCGACAGATCGTGGGACTAGGTTTTTATATTCCGTGAGCTAGTCTGTGTTTCAATCTAAGACCTGCCATTTGTGGAACATCCTTAAACATTTGGACCACGATTGGACCCTGGTCTGCCAAGTGACCATCTCCAGGAGATCTCCGGTGGAGAGCGAGCAGGTTGTTTTCGTCTAATCCCATATTTGGTAATGATATTCGAAAGGGAGCGTGGCGTACTTGTCGATATGTTTCTGAAACACTCACGAGCTAATGTATCAGCCACATCCGTTTCAAAACGGGCCTCAAGATGTCCGTAGAATAATCCCTGTCGCCAAACGCTGAAGAATCCCTACGGAAATCAAATCAACCTGGTGGTGGTCCCCTGCGTTAATGGTTGCGGTTGACAATATCCAAACAAACCGCCTGTTCACAGAAAGTCTGCTCACCTAAATGTACAAGCCCTGGGGCTTGTTTCGGTGGGAATGATTATCTGAGAATCCTCTTTAAGATCTCAAAATCAAGGACAAGATGGACGCCCACTGACGTGTTTCCCCCGTCGGTCTGCACACCCCAGACGCCATTATCTGCAGATTTGAATTAACGCTCGCGGAGAAATTGCGGGGAAACGACCCCGTCCAAATTCCACGAGATCAGACTCCATCTTGGCTGGCACGAAGCCTCGGAGACGGCAGTTGGATGGGACTTGCATCCTTCCACCAATGGGGTTACACCCCCATAAATAAGGTACCTAGGTAGTACAGGGGAAACTGAACGTCGGAAAGGTTGAAAAACGCCACCTGTATATAACATTTTAAAGGGATGAAGGCCTATTATATAGAAGTACGAGTTTATTGTCAGTGTTCACCCTTTTCTCTCGCAACTAGATAGTCCGCCTAAAAAAAGATTTATAGAGGGCCGCTTACTTATCCCTGCACCTTATAAAAAAAATAACAGAATTCGCTCTAACAGCCTCCACGTCGCAGCATCGAGTACACAATCAATAGCGAAAGGAACAGGATTCAATGGATCCAAGGCATAATCTTTGACACTGGTACGAAGGCATGACATGCAAAAATGGACGTTTGGGAGTATCACTTGGTCTCTCCCTTAGATAGACTCCTTCTGTTTCCGTAAAGCTTTCAAAGAGAAATTAAGAAATATATCCAGTTTCTGATAAAAAACGGCATGAACCCGGTTTTTATCTAGCACGTTTCTGATAAAACCTGCAAGTTTCCCGACGGATTCATAGGCTCTATTTACTAATGAAGTGAATTCTGCTTCCGTTTCCGCGAACAGATCCTCTTGAGATCTAGCCATTGCCCGAATAGCTTCGGAGTCAGACCTCACCACGTTCAGGCCAAGGTTTTCAGCTGGCCCACCAGTGGGTTGTCTGCGACTCTAGCCTTCGTCCATACGATCATGTCGTATAGGTCGCCTTTCGACTGGGCGATCTGTTCCTCCGACGGGTAAGACGAAATAAGCTGTCTTTCTGCCTTGATGGCGAGACGGATAACAATGACCCAGAGGATGTGCAGGAACACTGCAGGGTGGTGAACGAACAGCCTGACCCTTCTTGCCTGTGGTGACACAGCGGTGAGATGGTGTTCTTTTCCATGGCTCTCCAAGGATTTAGAAGGGACTCCGTATGACTTGGTGAAGTGGTTCTCCCTCATATTGCTGATGAACCGAGACATCAACATCTGACTCTCGGAAGACACATCCATGGGGACAAAGTTCTCATCTTTAATAGCACTTTGTGGCATTGGGCCCATCTGGGTGAACTGTGAACTCCGACGGATGAAAGTTGTCATTGTCGTCGTCCTCGAGGGCCTTATTTCTGGTCTCCCTTACGTAGGTTTGGAAAGCTCTAGCTTCAGAAACTGGTCTATATACCCGCAAGACGTCCAGAGGAATATGAGACAGCTGGACAAATTTATCCGCTGTCTCACATGCGGCATTACCTGTGAAATGTGTCTGGGTGGTGTAAATCACATCGATTCCCAAGAGACGGCACACAGCGGCGATTCCCATCAATGTCAAAGTTTTACCCGGAAGGTCGATCATGGTAAAACACACTGAATCTCAACGCTTATGAGAACTCTATCGGCGCCTCTGGCCTTCGATGCTTCAGCTTTATGGCAAGCTCTAGTCCCCTCCACGTCGGTTGTTTTCGTGAACTTTGATGAGAATCATGACCCGTATTTCGCCGTCACATTGGCAAATATAGGTGGAATCGGCCCTAGCTCCATTGAGTTCCGGTGTATTCTTGACACTCGTCGGAGTCTCCAGTGCAAACAGGAATCAGCTGTTGTCCATTTTCCATTTGGGACTTTGTCCCTCATTGGGAGGGAGGGAGATATGGAGATGGAGATAGAGAAGAAAAGGAAAGAGCGGAGTAAGAAAGAGGTCAGGTTTAAATAGAGAAGGGGATTCACCTGTGGGGGTTTCAGGTCGCTTTTGTTTATCACTTCGGCTTACTTCCATGAGTGAAAAAGCTTGCTGTTTGTCTTCACCTCATCCATTCCCTCTCAGACTTTGCGATTTGCTTAGAGTGGCTGTCAGTCGCTTTATCTCCCTGGTACCATTCTCTTCAACCGATATCGGCATCATTCATTGCTCATCATTCAATTCATTGAATCAAACCCGTCTAATTGGCCTAGTGATCCATTCACTTGAAAGGTGAAAGAATCCCCTGGACAAAGATTTCTCTCCATTACGTTGTTGCAGAGGCTCCCACCATATGCCACCTGTTGCTGCTTCCAAGCTTATATTTGACATCATGCTCATCATCCCCATCATGCATGTGGTGTATAGGGGCGTATATAGTTCTCCCTTGCTTCCGTGTTCAATATTATTGTATATATCTACTGTAAAGAACCCCAGTTTCCTTCTTGACCAAGAAAATATCATACAGTAACCGAGAGTAGGAGTCATGGAGTCAGTCCTACTACTGTCAAATCGCAGTCCCGAACACTTATATCTGCAACTAAAGCCCTAATCCCAGCAGTCCAACTAAGTAGCATCATCCTTCACAATAACGCACTCGGTACAACCCCATTCAACCTTATCAATGAATCCTCCTCCGAGGAAGACTGAACCCTCGACAATACCCCCATCACAGGTCTCCGGAAAATACGTGAATGTATCGGTGGGAAACTTTCCCACCCTGTATGGCAGAGGAAGACGACTCTAATTGAGGAGAAAGCTCTAGTGAGCCGATCAGACGAATGAAATCTGGTCTGAGGCCCCCCCCTTTTTGACCCCTGGCCTTATGCAGGTTCATCCACGTGACACACACTGTTCATTGGTCCATTTTCAATTTGTTTGTCGCCTGGGTATTTCCCTTTTAGGCAGTTGTCTATGTGGTACAGGAATATTATTAGCAACTGCCCCTATGCTTTTCCCTTCTTTGTTATATACAGAACAACTTGAAGAAAAGATTCTTTCCTGCAGAACTATCCTCGTCATGACACTTCAAGCTAAATTTCCTGAGGTTCATTGGGTTTGGAAGGGAGCTATCTCCTTTGTGTATGAAGTTCATCCTCGCATCGTGGTCAAGGCCCCTCCATCTGGAGAGTCTGAAAGAGACCAATTTCAGAAAGAACTCAAGATCTACAAGACATTATTGCAACAAACACCTTGCCCTTATATAGTGCAATGCTTTTGCTATACGGATAATGGAATTTTCCTGGAATATATGCGAGGTGCGAAAGACACCCCTCACCCCCCGATATCTAGCAGATGTGCCAACTAACTGCGTCACAAGACGAGTCCCTTTCGTCTCGCATACAAGATAATCATGTCCGAGATGAGCACACCATGAGAGTCATCAAAGTAGAGAGACTAGAGCCTCTTGCCCTACGAAAACAATGGATGAACGACCTTACTCAAGCTGTTGCGTTTTTTGAATCCCTTCATCTTGCCCATGGCGATCTACGACCGGAGAATATCTTGCTTGATCGCAACCAATTGAAACTATCTGATTTTGACAATACTGCGGAAATTGGAACAGATTTCGAAACTTGTATTGCTCCATATGGAAGGCTTCTTGGCAACAACGAGCCAGATGAAGGACGTCGTGGAAGTTCCGGTCTTTTGGGTCCTCGAACAGAGCAATTCGCCCTCGGTTCGTTGTACTACTTGATTAACTACAGCGTGGAAGTTTATGGGGATCAAAATCTCACTCAAGATCCCAAGGAACATGGTCCCAAGGTCGTCGAATCACTACAGAACATGGATTTTCCCAACCTGACTAGCGATGCCCCGTTGATTGACGAAATAATCCAGAAGTGCTGGCATAACGAGTATAAGACGATCGCGGACTTGGCCTCAGAGGTAGGGATGCTACGATCAAGTAGCCCAAACGCCAAAGACATCAACGTCCAAACACTCCCCATTCCGGCCCTCTGTCGCAACCGCAAGCCAACAACTGCCGAGGTATCCAACGACAGCGAACCGCAGGACGACAACCGTGGGGTGCATCAAGACCACTTAACAGGGGATTTCATGTCGAACCGTGCGATCTGTCAGGATCTACAGCATCGCGGGCTTCTCCAGCTTCTGTCCACCGGAGAGCCTGAGTAGTTGGGATTCCCTCTCGAATGGTATCGGCACACTGTGAAGGGATGAGATACGTGACGAATCGGACTTCTTCTTATTTGAGGATCCATTGATTCAATCGGCTCTATAATCCCTGAATAACTATTTTTTACTCCAGTCTCCAGACATCTTTCGTACTTTGTTGCCTCTTAGTAACGGTCGAAAACTTCCCAATTTTGTGAACCCTACAATATACTGGCCACCAACGAAGTCAAAGGTCACAAAGAAGTCATATCTACTCAAGAAAGAAGAACGATATAGAATTCCAGGGAAGTTTTCTGATTTCTCCCACAGTCACTAATTCTTACCAGTGGCAAATATGCAGAATAGACAACCCCCGTTACAACAACCCCGCCATGACCCTTGTGAGAGCCTCATCCTCTGCCTGAAACGCATCAATCCCATCAGCCGAAGCATCCGATACTGGTCTCTCATCGGGGGCTCCTGTTCGGGGCTCGAAGTAAAACCCACCCGCCATTTCAAAGAAACTGGTCAGGTCGTCACAGCTGTTGTTGATCGTGTGTCCATGGGCTTGCCCTAGGGATGCGCTGGCACTAGTCGGAGAAGACATTGGCCACAGTGCCGTGCTCGCAGTCGTCGGGGCCATGTCGGTCGTCGAGTGGTGGAACTGTGTCTGGGAGATGGACGACGCAGATGGGGTGGGAAGCGCCGATGGTGACACAACACTGGGATGGTTTTGACCAGGCATACCGTGACTCCGCCGGTGGTCGTCCGGGGGGCCGCCATGTGAATGGGTTTTGCCCCCCAAGTTCAGCCGGATGAGCTTCAGGCTGCGGATAATTTTCTGCAGTCTTCGGGATGTCCTGGCTCTGGTCGACGACTTCCGCACCATGTCGACGGCGGCGTAGAACTCGGGGCGACACACCTGGCTGAACCGCGCAGGGGCGTGAAGCACCGCGAGGAACAAGGCCGCCAACGCGGAGATGAGGAAGTAATTGAAGGGCTCTGGACGCTGGAAGTAAATGTCCGAGACCTGCGAGAAGAAGTCCAGCATATGCACGGTGCTTTTGGCGATTTCCACCGCGGTGGAGGCGCCCGACACGTTCGACTCGATGCTCTCGCTCGTCATGAGGTTCTGCCGATACACCAGGATGCGCAACTGATTCGCCTGCAGCGCCAGCAAGACCTGCAGCATGGCCATATTCTGCGCCTGGGGATCGGAAGCGACTTCGGAATGCTCCGAGGGGTCGAACCGCAACTCGCGGGGAATCGACTGAATCCATTGCTGGACCTGGAAATCCAGGTACGAGCAGTAGTCCGATGTAGCTGCGCGTGGTCGAGTTCGCCATCCCACCACCAGACCCCAGATCTTGGAGCTGAGCCGCGCGTAGGTGATCATGCAGGTCAGATATGGCGTCGACGCCCCGGGCTCGGGCAGGTTGGTGTCCATGTCGGAGTCTTGGATGGCGAACGGCAGCCCCGTGCCAAACGACCACTTGCGGTCCAGCACGTAGATGCACCAGAACAGGCGCGTGGCCCAGGTCCACTGCAATTCGCCCGGAAAGACGCCCCCTGTGCGCAGCCAGGTCTCCTGGCAGTGGAGGCCCAGTTGCATGGATCCCCGACAGGCCATGCCGATGACTCGCCAGGAGATGACCTCGTCGTCGCGGTAGGAATGGAAGATCGACTAATCGGTCAGCACATAATCAGTCTCCCAAATTCCAACATGATACACATACCAGCAGAGCCAAAATCAGCAATTCTTTCATATCCACCTCTGCGATCTTGAGTCGTCCCGCAAACCGATCCTCCACACTGTCCGCCAGCAAGGCCGCTCTCTCGCTGCGCCCATGCGACTCGGCTTGCAACGCAGTCGCCAAGATAATCTTAAGAACCTCGACGTCGCGCGCAAAGAACCAATCCTGATCCATGAGCGTCGGAGAGACAGGGCCATGTGGCGCGCCATCCCGATAGTAATCCTCGATGTACGTGCGCACACTATCCAGGTCGACACACGGATACATGAGCCCCACGGTATTCTCATACACAGTCACCAGCCGGAGCGCCTCCGCCAGCCCCAGACACCCCAGGGGATCCCCGGCCATTGCCTCGGGGTCCGGCGCGGGGCTCGGCGCCGCGGTCGACGTGAAGTCGTCGACGTCGCTCTCGTCCGTCGTGGGCTTCTGGCGCGCCATGATGCCGAACTCCGCGCTCGTGGGTCCGACATAGGTCGGCGACATGGGGCGGTTCATGATGCGCTGTAAGCCGGCACTCGACGAGACTGTCGATATGGACGTCGGAATCGTGCCGGTCGTGTTCCCCGGGGAGGATGACTCCCACTGGCGCATGCGAGCGGACATGGCCCTCATTTCGCGCTGGAGAGTTTCAATCTGGTAGTCCACTGCTTGGAAACGGGTAGATAGACTGAGTGGTTATTCCCCGACCAGGCATGTTAGTTACCTCCCAGGTAGACCCATCGCATACAGAAGAAGAAAGCTTCTCTCACCCCTCATGTTGCTCCCGAGACGGCTCTGAGCTCATCGGGCGATTGTTCATCAAATGCGCTCCAGGCGCATAGACGCACTCCACGTTGTCGCGAACACACCGCGCGCACACCGGCTCGCCGCTGCATTTTAGCTTGCGTTTCTTGCATTGGTTGCTGTAGTATATGCAGGAGGATAAGATTAGTGGAGAAAAGGAAAAAAGAAGAGGAAGACCCCAACGCACCAAGCAATCTGGGTGTATTTGGCGCGTTTTTTGCTCCGAGGCGGTTCCGGCGACTCAGCACTGCGATGTCGCGACGCCAGCGACATTAGGATTATTATTATTATTAATTTGGGGGTTATGATTTACTGGTCGATATCATTTCAATCGCGGAGGTGCTGGAGGGTTCCGAGGGCTGATCAGGCCACTTTATTTATTCAGGGAAGGATTTCGTTCCGAGAATCCCGGAGCGTTCCGAGAGGTGAATTTGTGGGCCAGAATAATTTATTAGAACAGAATACGGAGTGAATTAATTGAATGCTGACGGAGCAATTGTATTTCCAATAGCTGCAGTATGTCCAAAAAAAAATATCCCCCGAGAATAAAGACAGAGAAAAATAAAACAAATAGAAAATTATCCCAATATACATGCTAAAAAGTCATAAATCGTACGTCCATCCAACCCAAGATGCAATCCCAAGATAAAAAAAAACAGAACAAAACAGCCCTTAAATGTGAGCAGTACGGCAACAGTCGGACGACTTGCCCACAACCACCGACGATCCATTCTTGTCCGATGGCACGTCCAGCGCAGGGTTCTCGGTGAAGAAGTCGGACGGACGGATCATCAGCTGGAAGATCTCCACGGGCCTGTAGTCACCTTCATTAGTATACGTTACTCGATCAGAGAGATATAACAGACAAGGGAACAAGCTTACATGACAGGCCAGTCCTCAACACGAGGGTTATGGGTAATGCCAAAGGTGCTCCAGACGACGACATCAGTATCGGAGACGGCATCACCACGCTTGACGGCATCCGCGACACCGTCCGCCTCCACCTGACTCTGCAGAGTGTACCGACCACCGGCGTACAACTCGCCCTCGCGGAACTTGGTCACCCAGACATGATGCTGGGCAAACTGCGCACGCTTGGCCTGGATGGAGTTGGGGTCCGCCAGCAGGGTCTGGGTAGCCAGCGGGGTGAACTTGTACGAGACAGGTTTCTGGCTGATAGGGTTGATCTTGTGGGGGTTGACCATCTTGACGACGCGGTTGAGCTGGGGCGCGGCATCGAACCAGCCAGCGCGGTCGACGGTGGTGTTAGTGACCTGGTAGAAGTTGCCCATGGGGTTTGTGACCTCGTTCATAGGCACGGGGTGGGATTCCTCGAGCACGACGGAGTTGTTCTCGCCGTCGACGGCGGGGTCCATGCGCACGCAGAAGATGTGCTGGTGGTTCTGGGCCAGCACGCCGCCGGAGACGACATTGCCGTACTCGCTGGTCTTGCCGGGGTCGATGTTGACGACGTTGAGGATGCCGGTGGCGCGCGACTCGACGGTGATGCCGCCGGCCTGGTCGAACTTGTAGGCGAAGATGTACTCGTAGTTGGCGAGCGTGATGATGAACTGCACGACGAGCTCGCGGTTGCGCGTGACCACCGCGCGGCCCGTCCGCCAGTTCGAGTGCTTCCAGCCGATGCCGCCGTCCTGCTCGTGCAGGCAGATGGCGTTGGGGAGCTTCTGGGCGCTGCCGTCGGGGCCGGTGAGCACCGCATCGAAGTACTTGATCACGCCGAGGCAGTCGCAGCCAATGGACAGGTTGTTGGCCATGTTGCCGCCGCCGCCGTCGCCGAAGTCAAAGGCCTGTTTGCGGTGGAAGGGGGTCCGTGGGTCGGCGTAGGGGACGGTCATTTCACTGACGCCCAGACGGTACATGACGCTGCGGCCGTCGTAGTAGACGTCGTGGATGGTGGCACCTTCGCGGGGGTTGAAGGCGACGCGGAAGCGCCATTTCTGCCACTCGACCAGCGACTCGTCGGTGATGCGGAATGAGGGGCCCTCGGGCTGCACGAGGTTGAGGGGCTTCAGGTCCTTGCGCGTGCCGTTCGCCAACAGCTCGGGGACGTAGTCGGAGTCCTTGCAGTGGCCGATGATGTCGCGCTTGAAGGTCTGGTCGGTTAAGCCATCGCCCTTGCCTCCGGTGGCGGGGCGATCGACGCGGATGATCTCGTGGGTGAGGGCATCCATGACGGGGATGACGGGGAGAGGGTAGGAGTAGAAGTTGGCATCGTCATTGTTATGGCGTTTGTTGGTGGCGAAGCAGAGACCCTGGAAGAAACGGCGGTTCTCGTCGGTGTAGTCGCGGCCGCCATAGGGCCACGGCTCGATGGTGACTTCGAAGCCCTCGGGAAGGTCGAATTCCGCCAGCGCCGCCTTGAACAGCGGCGACGCAAAGCAGGCATCGACCAGAACGTCGAACTCGCTCAGGGTGAGGGCGGCGTGGTGCTGCTTGCCCACAACCTGGTGCTTGACGGTCTTGCGGGCGCCCACGTCCACCACCGACTCCTGGTATGAAGGGATGCGATCGGCGCCCACGACATCGTACTGACACAGGGCCAGACGGGGCGGTCGGGGAGTCGTGGGACTCAACCGGCCGGCATGTTCGAGGGAGAGGAATTCGCGTAACTGGTCTTTGGGGGGTTCGGACAGGTAGATTTCGCGGAAGTCGATGATGGTGTCGGGGTGAGCAGACCGGACGACATCACGGGCGATGTTGGTCTCCTCCTCGGAGAGGATGGCGAGAGGATGGGGAGGCATTGTGGGAAGGAATGTGAAGGAGAGAGAGAGAAGGAAGGGTGAGAGAGGGGAATAGGACGAAGAATGATGGTGGTGGCATCCCCACGGGGTTGGAGGCTCTTTATAATCGATTACGTCGATGTGAGTTAGGGTTCCACAGCGTATCTGTTTCCCGTTTCGGCCAAAGTTGCGCGCATCGCGGAAATCATCGCTCGGAAGCCTCCGAGCGCATTCCGACCCCTCATCTAGCCCCATTCCAGCAGGTCCAACCCCAGTCAGTCAATTATTATTATTAACAATCTAGAAGATCCTTGTCAGACTGGGTTTCATCCACTCCGCTTTTCCACACTGATGCCTGGCGCGCCAGTGCTGGATCTTTTCCGTGTCCCAGCCCGCCGACAATTGCACCTCGGCGCTGAATGGCTTGTTGGCCCCCAGGCGCATCGTCCGCACAAAGACACAATGTCCCGAGTGATCGTAGGTGTACGAGAGACACTCGGAATGCGCATGGCAGCTGGTGCGACACGCCTCGAAGGAGGTATGCGCCGTTGAATCTCCCGGTTCCTGAAAGCCGCCCCAGTCGCCATTGTCCCATTCGGGCTTGCGCTCAAACGTGCCCAACTGCAGATACTCAAACAGGTCGGCGTAGACCACGGGATGCGTGCGATCCTCACGCTGGTGCTCCCATTCGATCAACCCTCGCATGTCCGATAGCAGCGACTTGTGCAGGCTGATGACCGGCTGGCACCAATATGCGTCCTCGAAGGGGATCCCATGCAGCGGATGCGGATTGAACATGGGCCACAGGCCAGAGAGGATCACGCCCTTCTCGTAGAGCGCCCATCCAAGCACCGAATCCCCGCAACAATCCGCCTTGACCGTGGCCTCGTACCGTTGGCTCAGCGGCGGTTCGATATATTCGCCATGGGCGCCCACCCGTCGCTCCACCAGTCGTTCAACCGCCGCCCGCGAGAGGATGAATCCCGCGCCTCCATAGGCAAACCAGGATCGTCCGCCGCCGTCGATGCCATGTCCCGGCGACGGCGAGCCGAAGTACAGCGGAACCGTCGGGTCAAACTGGTCGAGGAGCCGGAACACATTGTCCCACACAAAGTACGTGTCCGATTCCAGGAAGACGAACCATTGCGCCGTCGGATTGATCTCGTGGGCGCGCTCCACCATCGGCAGGAACTTGAACCGATCCAGTCGCCACCCTTGCTCGCTGTTGATGCTGGATCCATCCCCGCGCTGTAGAGTATCATAGGCGTCGAACTCGGTCGTGTTCGCACGGAAGGACTGGGGGAGCGCCGCCAGGATATCGTGAACCCGGTGACCATGGAGCTGCGATTCGCGATCGGACACAATCAGGAGGTTCGTGATACAGCGCGTCACGGTTGAGAGCTGCGCATCCAGTCGCTCTGGGCTTTCTGAGGCCCCGATCTTCAACACCACTTGTATCTGTGGGAGGAGGTAGGAAGGGAACGAGTCGCAGAAGCCCGCGTCGTCGATACTGCTGTCGTTGCTGGATCGCGCTGGGGAGAAACGGGTCGTTGTCTCCCAGTCCCACGTCTCGGGTTCATCATTATCGGGGGGATCCGAATCGGTCCATTGGTGGTATAGGGATGATGGGTCGAGGGGGGACTTTCTCAGACTCAGTCGAAGGACGGAGGAAACAACCAGGACAGTCCCAATGAACAGCAGGATGTTGCCTGCTCTTCGCGAGATCATCATTGTCGACCAGCTCGGCGAGAAGGTAAGCTATTGTTTTAACAAGAATCTCCCATCTATGGACAGCACATTCCTTGATATCACCAGGCGCGGACAATTTCCGGTGAACTGATGAAGTACAGAGGCCGGCCAGAGTATGACGAAGTATGGCGGAATGGTAACGACCCAATTGATGATCCCGGTTGATCGTCGACCAGGATTGGATTGAATAGAATATAAATGAATCCTAGAGCAAGACGAAACGAATGACAAGATCGAGAATGGAGAAGATGCAAGTGAGGCAAATTAAGGCATTAAGATTAAGCTCCCGATGGAGGTGGTGGCAACGGTCAAAACAGCCACGCCAACCAGTGGGGATCCTGCGATTAATTATATTCCAGAGATATTCTCTCTTTCTCTGAGGCTATCTGTCTGTCTTGTTTCTCATTGTTACAACAGGCAGAGTTAAAAAAAAAAAAAAATCAAACAAGCGAAATGAAATTGAGAATCCGGGAATCAGGACTGTCATCTCCACTGCCGAGTCCACTATGAAATCATCATCCAGCATATCATCACTTTGTTGGGATCCCACCTGCCTGAGTTGCAGGAAAGGTGGCCAACCACCTTGCATGAGCGACCAGAACTGACAGAGGACGACCAGGGGAGAAAGAGGAAAAAACTCGAATCTGGTCCAGGGACAGTTGAAGTCGCATCAGTCGTGCGTTCCGTGGGTCGAGAGACTGGCCGGATACTACATCTCGTGAGGGTGTCTTCTTTCTCTCTTTTCTCTCTTCAATAATGAGTTAGAACTAATGTACGAGGTAAGTGTTTTATTCGAGCCTTGACACTGACACTCTTGAAAAGACGAGTCTTGGGTCATTAAATTGGAAAGTTTCCGGCCCTGTAGTTAGCGATCGACATGATTTATTTAATTCTTGATTCTTGGAGAAAAATAATTCTCTCGTTCTCGGGAGTTTTTTTTAGAAAAAGAAATCAAATAAGATCAAATTAAACATTAAGAAATAAACAAAAAAAAAAAGGAAAAGAAAAAGAAAAAGTAAACCATACCCTGTTCCAATGATATTTATTGATCGACAACGACGAGCCCTAATTCCCCGGGTTGGATGTCCATAGACAGTTGCCCAGACGTCAACGCCCTTCCCATCAGCCCTAAATCTGATGCTCTTCATAACTCTATCTGTACAATCTATAATTTAATCCAGAATCTGCTCGACGAGATTCCCCACTCGGACTGATTTTAGGGCCGTGATCGCATTCCCCACGTGGGTGATCGCGTCCGATAAGTGGCAGCAACTAAACTAGTACGCCGAACTATTCGAAAGAAAATGAAAGCAAGAACACCTTTTCACGCCACGAGAGAAGGACATATAAATAATCCAACCCCCTCCATGTCATGGCCGCAATCTATCAGGCTGTCCTCGACATGATCTCCCTTGCCCTGTCGCTGTTGTCTGCCGGAGTGCCTGCGGTGGCCGCCCGAGACAGCTTCTATCCGCTGCTGAACCACACGACGTATATCTCCAACATCTCGCTGGGCACGTATGGCGGCATCTACTCTGCACCCTCCACCGAGGCCAGTCCCCCCTCGAGGGAAGATGTCTATAATTACTGCTCCATGCCTCATCCGCGAGTAGCCTCGTACTCGTTGCCCCCGCCCGTGGCCAATGAATCTGTGTCTGCGCGCCTGGTCTACCTGGAATATCTGCAGCGCCATCAGCGGCGCACCCCTTATAACATCCTTCCAGGGGGAGAGGTATGTACCTACCTCCATGATTCCAACATATCGATAAACTGTCCTTATATTGACCACCCACCAGAACCAAGAATACAACTGCGACAACATCCACCCCCATCTATACGCAGCGGCATCGCAGGCCGACGCCGCCGCCCCGCCAGCCCCGGTCTACGGCCAGGCCTACATCGACCCATCCAACCCATTCCTCGCCTCCTACGTCAACGGAACCTGCCAATACCCCCAGCTGACCCTCGGCGGCCTTCTCGATGGGTATCAGCACGGTCGCGACCTACGCGCCGTCTACGGGGACAAGCTGAGACTCCTCCCCTCGTCCCCCGACGACCCAACCAACCAAGTCTGGCTCCGATCCAGCTCCTCAGCCCTAACGCAAGGCTCCGCGGGGGTAGTCCTGCGCGGCATCTTCCCTGACCATGACGGCCCGATCCCACTGCATCAACAGGCCAGCGGCGTGGACACGGTCGACCGCGGATTCCCCTGTGCCGCACGCGACACGCTGCTCGCCTCCATCCAGGCCACGCCCGAGTGGAACGAGCACCTCGCGGTCACGGCGCCGCTCCGCAGCAAGCTGGCCGCCATGCTGGGCGCCTCCAGCTCGGACTGGCAGTCGACCTTTGACCACTTTGCGGATAACTTCCAGGCGCGTCTGTGCAACGGGTACGCCCTCCCGTGTAGCGTGCGCGACGCGGCGGAATGTGTGATGGCCGACCAGGCAAATGAGGTCTTTCGTGCGGGCGATTGGGAATGGAACTATTGGTGGCGTCGCAATGATAATGCCACGCGGTATATCCAGCTGGTCGAAGGGCTGTTTATCGCGGAGATTGTGCGCAGGTTGGACGCTGTCGACCAAGGGACGTCTGCGCTGGTCTACAGTCATAACTTCGTGCATGATGGGGATATTGGGCCGGTGCTGGGGGCTTTGGGGATTACATCGCTGCGCTGGCCTGGGATGGCTTCGAATGTGGCTTTTGAAGTCTGGTAAGGGGGTTCTTTATTTTGTGTTATCGTCTGCTTTGGACATTGCTAACAGGTTGGGTTGTTGGTCTGTAGGGAAACATCGTCCTCCGAGCGCTACGTGAGGGTTCTGTACAGCGGTCATGCTATCGAGACTGTCCACGGGACACTCGACTGGATTCCTTTGTCGAGGTTGAGGGCCATTTTAAAGCCGTATATTCCGGAGGATATCATTTCCATGTGTAACTCTAGCTAATGCTATGCCATGTCACTCATCACAACAATAACAATACACCCCATCAGTGCAGCACTGTGGAAATCGCCCGTGGCAGCAGACGGCGTCGGAACAAGGCGACGAACATTTATAGCAACCTGGGTGTCTGTCAGATGAGAGCTTTTTGGTGGCATCGTAACCCGAGGGACATACGGTTATCTTTTAGCCCCAGGACCACCTGGTGGGCATCCGATGTCTCGACATCCGCATGTCTCTTCAACGTAGCTTTCCAATCTAGTGAGGTTAGATATATAGTCGCCGCTGGGGGATCTGTCTCTTCGTACGCGAGGTTTGGTGGTCTGTGGTAGTACTGGCCGCCGCCAGACTCAGAGGCAACATTATCCAGTAGACTATCCTCATCTTCGTGGTCGCACGGAGGGTTCGTTAATGCGGTTAATTCTCAACACAGGAAACCACCGTTTCTTGGTTGGAAAATACAGCGGACGTTGAATCGGCATTTAAAGCTGGGGTTGTTCACCTCGAAGCGTGTCAGCTGCAGTCTTCTCATCAGCTGCCGAGTCATCGGGATGCTTCACCTGACAATGTCCGTCGACCCTTCACTTGGTCGGGTCTCGGAGGACGTATTCACAACACGAGATGATCGATCCATCGGATGGACAATAGAGAATGGAGAATATATCCCGTTCTTCCCCTTGTTCCTCTCCCACCAACCACCTCGACAACGGGTAGATCCGTTCGTGTCGACAGGGAAGAATATTCAGTAGGGTCTGATTGCCGCTAATGTTTTCTCCCACCTATATATCGACCTAGATAGAATTCTCTCGATGATCAAATATCTTGTGAGAATCTACGCTCGTTCCAAAGAAATTCCATCGGGGGAAATACCATTTGCCCCGAATAGCACAGCATACGTAATGGCCCAACGTAGACAAGGAATGACATCCAGCTTCTCATAATCCCGGGTGACACAGTCCAATAATACCCGTGATATCCTTCGAGTAATATCCTCAGGCATAGGTTTGAGTTAAAGTTGAGGGGCAGGGAGTTCGGAAGAGCCATCCAGGGTGTATGATAGGTGTTATGCCGATGTCATCGCCTGTCATCTCTCTTCCACGCAGGAAGTATAATGGAAGGCTACAACAAGAGCCATGGCATGTCCTGGCTGTCTTATCCCGGGCCCCAGTAACAACTACGCTGCTGCACCGGTATGAGAACTATAATGATGCATCCCGACTGTAATTTCCGTGGATGGCGTATGCCATAGAATCGTCAACCTCAACGCTTTCTTTCCTGCACTCCGTCGGATACCAGGCCTCCAGCCACGACGATGCGCTGGCTCTAGTGCACTCATTATAACACTGAGATGCTTGTAGAGGGTGCGCTACCACGGCGGGGCCACAGAGCCTTCTTACGGTTCCACCGAACATGGCCTTACTGGTTGATCGCCGCTTCACTCTCCCTCCTTTTCATAGAGAACATTGCGCTGACATCGTCTCTCACAAATGTCTTGTTGACGCACCGACTGGTTCTGCGGCCAGGCGATTTTGTTGACTCGACTCGACAAAAAACCTACCCAGATGCGCAGGGAGGTCCATCTTTCTATGCCGCAGAGTTCACTGGAGTGTCGCACGACGAACGGTACGTAGCTGATCCATAGTATCCCACGCAAATAGAATCTCCATATCTGTTAACGGCTCTTCTAGGGACGAGAACTTCTACCTGGGAGGAACGCTTACCTTGACGGCGCAGGATCCGAATGCCTCCCACCCATCGCCCATTATCTACGACCCCTATCCCGAATACAACAGCTGGATATGGCGGACAAAATGGGAAGGCAGGTTTGAGTCCTGTCTCGGCCCTCGAGATACGTATCTTGATCGAACACGACCAGAGGATATGGTGTTGGCGTATCCAGGGTTGCAGAAAGGTAGGGAAATCTCGTTCGTAGTCTTTATTCTGAATAGCGCCTCACGACCAGCAGAGTTTCCCTTCCCCATTTTCGGGTCCTACGACGCATTAGGCCTCGATGGCCACGTATGTTTCGATCGATATGGTCGCCTGGGAGCCTATGGGTATGGGGAAGGCGAGTACGATGAGGACATCCCCGGGGTCCAGCTGCCAGGAAATGCCTCCTGGGGGGAGGTCGACTGGGCCGATCTGCAATCGCAGTGTCTGAAAAGAAATGCAAACCGATACAGAAAGACACAGACCCGTCGTCGGGCGACGCAGCATCCGCTCGTGAATCCTCTATCCGGATCAGAACCAGAACCTTCAGGTGTGAATCTCGCCCCGTCGCCCTCGTTGTCCTGGAAAAGGCATCAGTCACGGTCTGCTGTCATAATCCGTACTTACCACAGCATGTCCTGGACCGATAATCACATTCACTACCTCCGGTCCCTCATCATGGAACTCTCTCTGCACTCAGGTGCGGAATATGAGGTTTTCTTCATGGTCGATGTGAAAGACGACATGCTGCCGATCTTCTCGGACATGGAGGCCATCCAGTCTTTGAAGGAAGAGTACATCCCAGCGGAGTTTCAAAATATAACCATCTTCTTCAATAACAAACTATTGGAAGCATGGTATCCGAGACTAGGAGAGCACAGGTAAGAAGACTGTCTCCTTATACCCCATGCGAGAAAGGTAGTAAAAGGGGAAAAATCAACATTGGAACCAGGGAGACTAATACTCTAGCATAGACCGATGTATCAGCACCTCCAGCCACTTCAGATCTTCGCGCAATTATACCCCGAATTCGACTACTACTGGCAATTCGAGATGGACGCCAGAAACACCGGCCACATGTATCATTTCCTCGAGCGCGCGGTGGAGTTTGCGAGACAACAGCCACGAAGATATCTCTGGGAACGAAACGCATATTTCTATACCCCCGGATCACACGGGACATGGGACGACTTCATGGAATTGGTAAACACAACCATGGCCGGCCGCGACAGTGTCTGGGGCCCAGTCCCTGCGACAGACATCGATGCGATGGGGCCTCCACCCCCCGTTCCAGAGCCCGAAGATGACCCCTACGAATGGAGGGTTGGAGAGGAAGTCGATCTGATTACATTCCTACCTATCTTCGACCCAAAAGAAACGTCGTGGACGTTCCCGAACACCCTGTATAACCTGCCCCCCGAAACACCCCGGCGTGCGTCACCGGTGACTATGTGGCGGATGTCGAAGACACTTCTGGACCTGATGCACCATTCCCAAGCCTCCGCGGGGGTTGGGCTGGCGTCGGAAATGTCGGCGCCCACATGGGCGCTCTGGCATGGCCTGAAGGCCGTTCATGTGCCTCATCCGGTATATTTGGATGGCAAGTGGACGGCGGATGAGGTGGCCCAGATCTACAATACTGGCCAGCCAGATAAGATCAATGGGGGTCCTCACAGCGTGTGGAACTTCAACCATATGGTTGACCGGATCATGTACCGACTCTCGTACATGTTCACGACTCAAACGGCGGAGGATCTCTACCGACGATGGCTAGGATTTCGTCCGAGCCCGGGTCAATACGAGGATGCAGAAAAGGTACGCGGAGAATCTTCCTTGTCCGGGAGAGGTTTGATGTCGGCTAACTATGATTGATTACTCGATAGCATCGAGATCATTGGGGTCTGCTGTGGTATGAGGGAGGCCGTCTAGTAAGTCCCTTCGCATTGAGCCCACGGATTGATGCAAGATTGACCTCGTGAACAGGACGAGGATGTCTACGGCCGGCTTTGCTTTCCTTCCATGTTTCTTCACACTATCAAAAACACGGCACCAGAGATGGGTCCAGATCCTGCTGTTCCTATCTAATAAAGATGGAGGGGGTTTCAGATTGAAAATCCGCGGTCTTGGAAGCATGTGTGAAATGGATTAGTTGAAATATCAAGCCTGTTTAATTGATACTCTGTTTACTAAAAGGAAAATTAATCAACAAATAAGTAAATGCTTCCCAGTTTGTACTCGTCCCCATTCTCACTACACATGACAGAAAAGATCCTTTTTGCAAAAGTCATGCCTAGAAGAAATACAAGAAGCTCCAGGAACAATTTCTCCATCAGTTTAGGGCATCCATCTGTCGCTTCGCACGAATACCTGGAAGGGATCAGTCAACCGTATCGACTCAATTCAATCCATGGCCCTGAAGCTTCCCCGCAATCCTTTCTCACCAAGCTTCCAATAACAGACCTCTGGTTAATTTGCTTGTAGAAGCTTTTTTGAAATGAAGCAGGTTTAGCTCATCGACTGAAGATATACTCCGAATACGAGGACGACCGGCATGTTCCGTATTGGATCTGGCATACGGACATCTTGGCATCGAGAGTGGTGAAGGTGACAATACGAGACCATAACTATAGCTTGATATTCATATATTCTGTGACGACAGGAGAAACCACAGCCGGGCCGTCCTGCCGGCCATGAACCACTCGAGGAGATATAAAAATCTCAAATCCACTCCTAACAGTCGGATTCAATACCCAGCAAAAGTATCATTCGAAACTTCCAATTCTCACAAAAATGAAGATTATTGCTTTTATCACCCTTGTCTTGACAGCTGTCGCTGTGGGTTCGCCCGTGGTTGATTCCGGGCTTGCCAAACGTGAGAATTCTGCAACCACAGATGTGCATACTTCCGAGTGGTTTGTCGCTAACACATTTGAATGTATTTGTTAGGCTCCTGTAAGAGCGACTGCGCATCAGTGGCATCAAGCTCTTGCTCCAGCTCTTGCGCCTCCAGCCCGAGCTGCTATACGGCCTGCTACAGTGCGAAGTACAAATCATGCGTCGCCGACTACTGCTGAAGAAACCATACGGCGTTAAAGCAACCGGAGGATAGGGGATGGGTACCTAAAGATAATGTTCATTAGTGATGCCCATGGTTTGGGGAGGTGATCTTTTATTGATAGGATTCAGTCGGTGGAAATGGGGCTGATTCGCACCAGAATGCACGAGGTGGATGCATTAGGCAGTCATTCAATGGATATCCTCGTTCTCCTGCCGCATAATCCTCGTGCAAATTCTCTCCAGAATGCCGTACGTCAGTCAAGTCAGTGTAGTGCTCGTAGACCCTCTATTCTCTATAGCTACCTAGTCAATAGCAACACAGACCTTGGCCTGATGCTTTCCTGAGTCTAGGTAGGCATATGCCTCCTTGAGCTGTTCCAGTTGAAAGACATGATCGTCCATGACAGGACGTAATTTGTCCAGATTTGCCTCAATCGCTTGACACATCTCTTCCATCTGTAGCCGACTGCCTACCCACACCCCACGCGCCGTAAACAGATTCATCCAAGCTTGCAGCAGGCTGGGCATATTCTTTGCCTGGCCTCCGACGTTTCCAATGATGCTAATAACACCATCAAGGCCGACGCTAGCAACACTTTGCGCCATTGAGTCTCCTCCAGCGACTTCCACAACGTAATCAACACCAACCCCTCCAGTCATCTCCTTGGCCCTAGGGCCCCATTCTGGATTATCACGGTAGTTAATGATATGGTCGGCTCCAAGGGTCTCTAACAGTTTCGCTTTTTCACCGGAGCTCGTTGTCGCAATGACCCTTGCCCCAATTGCCTTTGCGAACTGGACTGCAAAAATGCTGACTCCGCCTGTCCCCTGCGTGAGGACCCATTGGCCCGCCCTAAGAGCCTTGCCACTCAGGCCAAAAAGGGCATTCCAGGCCGTCAGCCCGGCGCAGCTGAGAGTGGCCGCCTCGGTGAAACTCAGGCCCTTGGGCATCGCTACCAACCCTTGTTCGTCGAACGCTCCAACAGAGCGTAACGTGCCGTCTACGGACCCTCCGAGTCCGATACTCGCGGCTTGCGCCGTCATCTTCCCTCCAAGGTAGGTTGGGTTAATTATGGTTACAACATTATCCCCGGGTTGGAACCGAGTGACGTGTTTTCCCACGGCCACAACTGTTCCCGCGCCATCCGAGCCTGGTACAACATTGGGCTTCAGGGCGAATGGATATGTGCCCTTTGGGATCATCAAGTCGCGAAACTGTGCGTCTATTAGTGGAGTTGGACTGGTATCCCCTAATATGAGCGTACATTAAGCGAGGCGCCTCGAACTATGACACATGGTTAGATCATCACTACTCTGTGCTCATTCCAACGGATTGAACATACGCTTGACTAGCACTTGGTTATCTCCGAGCTCGGGCACCGGTGCCTCGCTGTATTTTAGGGAATCAAACCCATTGTGGCCGGTGATGGTCCATTGCTTGGTGATTGTGGGAACTGGCTGTACCATCATGAATGCGCCTGAATCAGAATCATCACGAAATATGGGATATGGTGATGATAATGATATGGGTTATATATATATTTTAAGACAGCTTCACCGAAGAGATACTCTCTATCATTGATTAATTTCTAAGGATCTGTAATAATTAGTCCGCACTGCATTTGTAAGGCTTCTTAGGGGAGAATTTGGTAAGCAAGGCACTCTGCGGGCGGCGTTCTAGGGAAAAATTTAACCCTATATTCAAGTCGCATAAGTGCCAGGATACTGTCAAATAAGAAAGCTTGGATCGGCCTTTGTAAAAGCGTGATTGGCCTTGATTCGGTTATCTCCAATTATCTCCATCTCGGGAATTTGATTATAAATGCGGATTCGGCAACTCCACTCCATTCTAAGCTTCCCCCCGGAAAATCCTGGGAACCCAATTTGATTTCTTGTCCATCATCCAATGTGAGCATTATACATCCTTAGGGGAACGGATTCACCCCTATAATCAAGTATCTCAATCCTTTCGCCATGGCTGCAGAACGACAGCGTGAGACGTCGCCGTCCGAGGCCAGCCCGTTGCTTGGAGCATCATCGCCTGCGGAGACAAATGAAGAGAGCAGCCCCATTGCTCTGTCATTCGGCAGGGGACTGACAATAGTTCTCTCTATGGGACTGTTGCTTTTTATTCAAGGTATTTTTGATCATCAATTGGCGCAATAAACAGCAGAAATAGTGACAGGCATTCGATCAGCCACCAATATGTCCATGATGACCACGGCCCAGTCCGACATTGCCGCGGATCTAGATGCATTTGCAGAAACCACGTGGTTCAACTCCGCGTACTTGGTACAGTTTCTTATCGAAAAACCTCGCATTATGGTGGGAGAGGCTGACTGTATCCGTGGTAAAGATTGCCATGTCTAGCGTCACTCCTCTTGCGGGTCGACTCTCCCAGATATTCTCTCCTCGGTTATATATCCTTTTCTCCTGCATTGTCCTTTCAATCGGTCTGTTGATCACAGCCATCGCTCCAACCCTGGCCTGGTTTCTACTGGGACGAGCTGTTAGCGGATGTGGCAGCGGCGGCTTGCTGGTGACTGCAACCATCTTAGCCCTGGACCTGACGAGCAAAAAGCGACGCGGACTCTTCATCGGCTTGATCAATGTTGGAGTGACCACTGGTGTTTCATCAGGCGCCGTTTTGGCTGGTCTGTTGACTCCAATGTATGGATGGGTATGTTCACTATCTCATACACAACGCAAATCCTGTCCTGTTGAGCTCTGACAAGATGTCTAGCGGATAATCTTCTGGGTGCAAGCCCCCATTGCCTTGTTACTGGGCCCAGTACAGTTTATGTCCATCCCGTCTCCGCCGGGGGATGACTCGGGATCCCTACACAGGAGCTCCATCCTGCGAAAACTCGCCAAGGTCGACTATGCTGGTGCTCTCACCTTGGTAAGTACAAGAATTCGTTTGAATCAAGACAAGACCTAACCCCTTCTAGTGTATAACCGTCTTTTTGCTCCTGTCGACTCTAGCTTCCCCTCAGATTACGGTCATCCCTTTATTTCTGTCCGCTGTCTCACTTGCTGTGTTCCTGGCAATCGAGTCGAAATTTGCCTCGGAGCCAATCCTACCCATGAAAGTCCTCAAGATGCGAAGCGTCCTTCTGACCTGTTTGTCCGGGCTCATTTCAATGGTAGCCCGTTGGTCGGTTCTCTTCTTCACGCCTGTGTACGCTATGGTAGTGCGAGACTGGTCCCCCGCTTCTGCTGGACTCATTCTTGTACCCACCAATGCCGGGTTTGGGCTGGGTGGTGTTTTGGTCGGGTGGATTCACATCCGAAAATCTGGCAGTTATTACATGTAAGTGAAGGCTACTTGTGTTCACCTCGAGCAACTCTGACCAGCATTTTCAGTTCTTGCCTAATAGTATTCCTCTTGTTCGCCTTGGCAAATCTCGTCCTTGCGCTTCTATCCACCCCTTCATCCTCAACAGTGGCTTATCTTACCAGCACGTTCTTCAACGGACTGTTTGTTGGGGCGCTGATGAATTATAGTCTATCGCATCTGCTGCACTTGACGAGTCCGGATGTGCACTATGTTGTGAGTGCGCTTCTGGGAATGGCCCGAGGTTTTGCAGGAAGCTTTGGCTCAGCTGCTGGAGGAGGGTTTTTTCAACGACAGCTGAAGCAAAGCCTCGAGAGAGGGTTCGCGGTGCATGATCTCCCCGGGAGGGAGGATCTTATCCGAAAGTTGTTGGGCAGCCCCGCGACGGTGAAGACTCTGTCTGGCATAGAGAAGTCTATTGCGATCGACAGCTATGAGCAAGCTGTCAAGACACTGCTTCTGGGAGGCTGTGTTCTTGCTCTAATTGCCACCGTTGCTCAGGCAGGTACGGGTTGGACGGCGTTTGAGGACCGCGAAAAGAGGGCCCGCGAAGATGTGGAGGGAAATGTACAGTCAAGGAATTATAGAGATTAAAAGTATCAATAGAATAGGGAAAAGCAATCGACTTTATCAGAAGATGTTGTAGTTGATAACTGTAGTAGTTACTTTGATGTTCTTCATATTCTTCAACATAGATATATTGGTGCCTCGTTGCCTTGCTGCCTGAAGGGTCTTGGCATTCGCAGGCCAACTTCTCAACTTGTTGCTGCAGTTGGATTCTTTGCGTCTTCACACCCGCGTCCACCTCTGTGTATATCATTCAGCATGCCTCGTGCAGTGAGAGGTATAATCCCTGCCCCCTTCCCAATTTGCGACCGACATTGATCTGACCGTTCACCTCATAGGAGTTCTGATTGAATGCGATCCCTCGGTGAAAGCCATCATCCTCAAGTACGATGAGGAGCGACACGACTACATTGTGGAGGACCTCGACGACGATCGTCATCTAGTTATCAAGGAAAGCCAGTTGCAGAACTTGAAGGCTAGGCTAGGAAGGGTAAGATAGCGAACAGCATCGCTTACGAGCAAGTCGGTTGATGTGATGATACAGGAACTCGATGACAAGGTCATGCAACCCGACGAATCGGAGTCAGAGTAATCCATCTCTCGGCTGTTATGGAGATCTATTCTTTCACACGCCCTCATCGACGATAATTTTCCTGCGACCCTCCTTCCCTGAAGCTGATATTCGACCAAACCCCTCCGGTGTCCCCAGTCCATCGATCGCCAATGAACTCCCATAGCAGAAGGTACCCGCCTGTAAGACCGATAAGGAAAACCCTCGACACGCCGATCCGTGCGAATTACAACTCGGGAACACTTTGATATGGGAGAATTCATAACAAGGGGATACCGCCAGCTCTTGCGGTCGTTTCAACAATTCCATACATGATGCTGCTGGCTGGAGATATCAGGAGATATTCTACATCTATGGCTGATCGACAAGGCTGTGGACGATGGCTACCTGACTAGTGCTTTATCGAGGCTATAAGACAGGGGTCGCTCTACCAAACCGGGATCTCAGCTGTGTTGCAGCAGCGGAGTCTCTTCCCAGAATTCATTCCAATAATGGGAGTCATGAATAGTATTTTTTTTACGGTGTTCGCAGGCACTGAGCGAATATGGAAACAGAAAGTCGTATACCCAACATAATACTTTCCTTCTATCCTTCTTTGTCTATCTTGATAATACGCATAATTATGTTTGCTTCATAGTTCAATTAGTAATCACAATATCACGTGATACTGGGATAAAACAATCGTCATCGACCACGTGATCCATGGAATGGTCTCGAACGCGCCAGCATCGGCCAGTCGCCTTGTTCGATGTTCCAGCTTCATCCAGCTTCATCCAGCATCATCTTCCATCCTTCTACCATCTGCCAGAACCCTCTGCGCCACGCTCTATACAACCTTCTCGAACCATGCCGCAAGCCTATATATTCGGTCCTTGGACCCGTCCATCAGGGCATTATCATCAACAGAAAACAACCAAACACTCTGACTGATACAAGCTAATTCACTGCTTCAACCATCATTCTTCCTACTTTAAGAACGATTTACAACCCCTCAAATACCTCCCTCACAATGTCGCTCTTCAGAACATTCAATAACACCGGCGATTTCTCGCCCCTCTTCCGCCTTTTGGACGACTATGATGTCCACCGCTCCACCAAAGGCACCCCCAGCGTACGCTCGTTCGCGCCTCGCTTCGATGTCCGCGAGACCTCTGAGGCCTACCTCCTCGACGGGGAACTTCCCGGCACTGCGCAAAAGGATGTCGATATCGAGTTTACCGATCACCAGACTCTCGTGATCAAGGGCCGCAACGAGCGCCAATACCACACTTCCACCCCCGAGGCCGAAGAGACGTCGGCCGACAGCGAAAGCAGCGAGGTGACCCAGACCAGCGAGAAGGATGTGACACAGACCGAGAAGGCTAAGAACAAGACCAAGAACAAGCACCACTACTGGGCTAGTGAGCGCTCGGTCGGCGAATTCCACCGCACCTTCACCTTCCCCAACCGCGTGGACCAGGAGAATGTCAAGGCCAACTTGAACAACGGCATTCTGTCGGTGGTCGTTCCCAAATCATCCGTCCCCACCGGAAAGAAGATCACTATTGGGTAGAGGCTCTACTCGAAGGGTTGCTTGAATGGGCCGGAGAAGACTGTATTATCATATGGAGTTGAGCTGAGCTTGTGTGTAATTTGCCTGGATATATGCATTATGACCATAGTTAATTGATATTTAATTGATCTGATTGACATTATCATCTTCCCTGCTGTAATTACAGAGTAGTCGTCCCCTTTATTAATACATCGTAGAATATGCTGAATAAATCGTCCCATACAACCAACCGACGGGGCCTCGGCACGTGAAGTCGCCTGCCAGAGAACATCAACAACCTCCAACTTGGTTCACTCACACATACACACACACACTCTCTCTCATACACACCCTCCTTATCTCCACTTCTTCTCTTCTTCTCCTCGTTCTATATACCTATTTGACACTATTCTGCACGGCCCTTGTTCTCCTCTTTCCACTGAACGCCTCCTTCTTAAATCCTCCCCCGCACAATTACCGAGGTTCCAGAGCTCCGCCGAGCGATCGATTAGTAGTATAATATATAGCTAGCAGCAGCTGCCCCAGATTCCAGCTGCATCGACAAATTTTTTACCTCAGATCCATAAATCAGAGAAACATCATCACAATGACCTCCGCCTACTCTCCCAAATATTTTACCGTGCGCTTCCCGCAAGAGTATGTCGCGCACGTCGAAATCAATCGTGCCGATAAGATGAACGCCTTTTTCGAAGCGTATGACAATCCCTCCTAGGACTTTACTCCCCAGGCAACACACAAAACCCTGTCTACTAACACTTAACAAAGCATGTGGATCGAATTAGGCCAACTCTTCAACCAACTCTCACACGACTCCGCCGTCCGCGCCATCGTCCTGACCGGCGCTGGCGATAAGGCTTTCACAGCCGGTCTCGACGTCAAGGCCGCTTCCGAAGGCACATTGAGCGGCAAAGAAGAGGCTTCGGATCCCGCACGGAAAGCCGTCAACCTGCGCCGACACGTCGGCCCCTTCCAGGACTGCATCACGGCCGTCGAAAAGTGCGAAAAGCCCGTCATTGTGGCGATGCATGGATTCTCGCTCGGGCTGGCCATCGACCTGAGCACGGCGTGTGATGTGCGTGTGTGCAGCCGCGACGTCAAGTTTGCCGTGAAAGAGGTCGATATCGGATTGGCGGCCGATGTGGGTACCCTGAGTCGGTTGCCCAAGGTGGTGGGCAACTTTGGGTGGGTGAAGGAGGTGGCCATGACGGCGCGGCTGTTTGGGGCGGAGGAGGCGCTGCGTGTCGGCTTCGTCAGCTCAGTATATGATACCAAGGCCGAGGCAATCAAGGGCGCATTGCAGTTGGCGGCGTTGATCGCGTCAAAGAGCCCCGTTGCCGTCCAGGGAACCAAGGAGATTCTGAACTGGTCGCGCGATCATACAGTCCAGGATGGTATGTTTTCTCTTCTCTTCTTCCCGTTGAGTGATTGGTTCTTGGGATGCTATGATGAAAGTCAATACTAACCAGTTGATCAACTACGACAGGTCTTCGCTACACCGCAGTCTGGAACAGTGCCGCATTGCAGACGCAGGATGTTGCCTCAGCGCTACTGTCGGGCATCCAAAAGCGGACGCCCACGTTTGAGAAGCTGTAGATTTCTCTGCGTTCTGTTGATAGGTAGATACTGTGTATATTTCATGAACTAAGTAGTATCTTTTTTGGAACTTGGTGATCATGAAAGTTGAAGGTTGTAGTATCCCCATTAACCCGAGACCGGCACATTGACTGGGATATCTGTCGTACGCAATACTAGTATACCTCATTAATAGATAGATGGGATTTTTCCATGAATATGAGACCTTTCAATCTCTGAACCTATTCGATACACAGCAACTCAGGCGGCATGTATTTGTCCGAGGCAGCGACATAGTATATTCACACCTCATCTCATACGTCGCCGGGCGAAGGGATTTCGAAGAAGATAGATTAGTTCCGCTGGGAAAGGCCATAGCCAACAGTAAGTAAGTATACATCGGTACTTAAGGTCCAAACCTCGGTCTAGTTAAGTGTACATAGACAGAAAAGCTCCCAGACCCTCAAGCCCTAATTTAAGGCGTCGGAATATTCCCCCATACTCTCCCATGAATCCTCCACCGCGAGATCCATGCCGAAACAGCGATCGTCGATAAACGCGCCAATCACGGCTTCACCTCCCCTGGCGCCGAGTATCACAGGCGGAAAAATTGAGATCCCAGCTTCTTCATCCCCGCGGGGAAGAGGATGGCGTTGTTCACCTTAATCTCAAGGAATACGGGCTTGGAGCCCTGTCGATGAATTAATTCTCCCCCGCGGTGAAATCCTGCATTTCAGAGTCCCGTCCCGCAAGGCTTAGATGGCAGGAGAGGAGTCTCCGTTGGTCCGGATCTTCTGCCAACTGTGAATGTTTCAGCGATGGGGTTTCGGTGGCTGATGGCCCGACCAAGAGATGTTTCGTCTGCGCGGAAAGGAATCCTGTTTTATATATATCCTAACGGGGAGGGAGGGTATAAATAGTCGACGAGAAGGCCCGGGGATATCTCACGAACCAACCGCACTTGTGATCTCTTTCCTCCCGTGTACTATTGCAAAAGAAACATCGTGCAATATGAAGACATCCATCCTCTCTCTGTCTCTCCTACCCGGCTCACTCGCCGCAACCATCTATCTGGCGGGTGATTCCACCATGGCCAGGAACGGTGGAGGCGATGGCTCTACAGATGGTATATATACCTATTTAATTTACAACCACACCCCCCTATAGGCAAACCACCAGCTAACTCCTGCACAAACAAGGCTGGGGCCAATACGTCCAAGACTCCGTCACCGAGACCGTCTCTAACAACGCGATTGGCGGACGAAGTGCTCGCTCCTACACGCGGGAAGGCCGGTTCCAGGAGATCGCCGACGCGCTGCAGGAAGGGGACTACGTGGTGATCGAGTTCGGCCACAACGACGGCGGGTCTCTCTCAAGCTCGGACAACGGGCGCACCGACTGCGGCGGCACGGGCGACGAGACATGCGAGACCGTCTACGACGGGGTTGCAGAGACGGTCCTGACCTTCCCCAAGTATCTGGAGAACGCGTCGCAGATGTTCCTGGACAAAGGCGCGCATGTACTCATCTCCAGCCAGACGCCGAACAACCCGTGGGAGAGCGGCACGTTCAGCTACGGAGCATCCCGGTTTGTGGAGTACGCGCAGCTGGCGGCTGAAGTCGCCGGAGTCGACTATGTGGACCATGGGGCCTACGTGGCCAGCATCTTTGAGTCGCTGGGGCTGGACACCGTCACCTCGTACTTCCCGAATGATCACACCCATACCAGTCCTGAGGGCGCGCAGGTGGTGGCAGAGGCGTTCCTCAAGGCAGTGGCATGCAGTGATGTGGCCTTTAATGATGTGCTGGCGACAACGGATTTCGCTGGGGAATGTCTGTGATGAACGGGAGAGGGGGATCTTACGATGATGTCTCTGGCAGGAAAACGAGGGGACAACCTGAGAATGTAGCCGAAATGGCAGTTGGTGTCTATTTAAGTATCTGTGGATATCAATCAACCCAATAACAAAGTGGACGTTTCGATGCAGAAAATGAAAAACCACCAGGCAGTTCCATAGGGATTATCATCAAAAAGGGGGTCATGGATATCATGGCGTCGTCTCAAAACAGCACAAGGGGCAATGCAATCAGTTCATCTCCTCCAACGTCTTTCTAACAATGACACGATTCATGACACGCTGGTAGTACTGAGAGAGGTTGGGGTAAATTTTGCTGGGGAATGACCCGCCCTGTTGCACAATCTCCCTCAACACCGGCCAGAGAGCACAATCATCCATAGCCAGCGCAGCGCCACCCAAGTAGGGCTGCTCATTCAGGGCCATCTCCCATGTCTCGAAACCGTCCAAGTAATCGCTCTCGCCGCGCTCCTTGTGCGTCCGCCACTCTACAAGAAGCTCGTTGGTCTCAGCTATCTTGTCCCCGCCCAGCAAAGGCGGAGCACCAGGCCGGTCCGCCCCAGGAAAATGTTGGACTAGATGATTCAAAATATTGACATCACCTGCAACATGGGTGCCATTTGCATCGATATATTGCGGGAGATCGGGTTCTGGCGTGTTTCCCTGGTTTCCTTCAGCAGTAGTCGGGCCGGTTACTTCGTAGCGTAGGCCGTTTTCCCCCAAGGCCAAAAGCACTCGAAGGTTAGATACTGAGTCAGGACCCAGCACGATCTTGATTGTCAATGTAGTGACAAAATTGACGACATCGAACCCGCCACCATAGACGGCATTCCAGTCGAACTCGCTAGATCGGTTTTCTTCCCCAAAGGCACGGATCAACCGTTCCGTTTCGGTAGCGTCGCCGTGGATGACTGCATTGGCTTCGTCTTGGGATTTGCATACGGCACCCTGGCCCCAAATACGACTTCCAATAGAGTCCAAATATGTCCCAATATGGCGAAATGTGAGGGAAATGCGTTCGCCCCCATAAGCTCGCTCCTCGACAGACTTTTCCGATAAAGGGCGCTTGTCTGGTCGAATTCCATGCAGCCATCGCATGTTGGTGCTCTCTCCCAGTACAAACAAGGACTCGTGGGGCATAGGGATGCGCTGAGTGAGGCGGCCGGAATCACTTTCATCGGCCTCTTTTGCTTTCGTGCGGAGTACCATGACTCTTTGAGCCCCAAGACTAACGTTGCAGATCGATGACCCACGAATAATATCAAGAGTCTTATCAGAATGTTCTGAAATACGATCCTCCCCATCGCGATACAGTTGGATAAGAACATGGTTAAGCGGATGCCGAAGGATCCTTTCAACAATGGCGCGTACCCGATTAACCACGGGTGTGAACGGCTGCAAAGGCGGCGATTCATCGGCTGGATGGCGGTATACTGGAATGGAGCCATCGGGCAAAACACGTCCCTGCACCGCCACCAGCCGGGGCACCTCGCCAGACATATGGTACATCTTCTGCCACGCGACTTCTTGGCGGATCTCCTCGAAAGCCTCCGAAGGCAGGTCAAGGTCGTAGATAATACGCGAGTCGCCTTCTCCAATCCTGTCACCGGGCTTGCATATATCTTGAGATTGTTTAGATCGCCCGCTCCGACGATGTCCAGGTCTCGCAGACGACTCACCCTTTGAATCCGGGCGTTTAGACCGGCGCACCCTCACGCGCAGTTTATTTTCCGTCGACCCATCCGGCTGACTTGCTGATCCTTTAGGAACGCGCGAGCTACCGCGGGTTAGCTTGGCAAGTTCGAGCAGGTCGCCATCCTCGTCGTCTGGGTATTGTGCTAAGAGGGTATCCAGATCCAGGGTCCGACGTGCGCCGCCGCCGCCGCTCCGCGATCCGGAGCTTCCCCCCCTCTGGGTAGCCCTATGTGCGGGCTTCACCTCCAAGCCATTCATAACTCCTTCAATGCCAGCGGGGGTGACCGATCGCGCAATATTCCTGTCACCCTCTCGAGCGATCGCGTCCGTTTCGTGCCAATCAAGTTCCTCGTATAGCTCCTGGGTGGTGATGCCGCTTGCTCCAAAGACATCCGCCATACGACGCATGGCTTCTTCGTGACGCGAAAAGGTGCGAAATCCGAGACAGTCCTCAATGAGGTTGACCGAGAAGCCGTGGCGTACGGCGTCGAGGGCAGTGGCGTAGACGGAGATATTCGAAAGAGAACCGCAGAGGTACAGCTCCGTGATGAAACGGGTGCGAAAAGACAAGATCAGATTCTGGTTGCGCAAAGCCGAGTATTCGGATTTGTCAATGATCGTGTCGGAATCGGTGTTGATGGCGGTCAGAATCGGAGCGGGAAACTGGGCCCCAGAGGATTGTGGTCGACAACACTGGGGGGACTCAGTTGACAAAAAGGCTTCGTTGTCATCAACAAATCCTTCAGGGTCAATTGAGTCATCGTCGTCAGCCGACTGGGGTTTGCGCCGAGGAGGTTCGTGTCCTCCGCGGCCGAGCACCACCAGTTCTTGTGCATCGGACCCAATCAACGGCCGACGCGATTCATAGTGGGATCGCACCCAGACCACATCCCCGTTGCGACGGAAGGTGTTGGTCAATTGCGGTAGTAACTCTACAAATTCGGCGGTATTCGGGACATGGAGAGCACCCGAGGAACGAAGGAAGTCGTTCTGAAAGTCGAGGAGGAGCAGAGCTTTGCGAGTCTGGATGGTGGGAAGATCACCGAAGTGGGATAGCACATTCATTATTGCGGTGAGATGTACATGGTAAAAAAGGGATGGTAGTGGGGGCGAAGGAATTAGTTTCGACCGTTGATCACACTAGAAGAGATGAGAGACGAGGGATGTAGTGCGATGGGGAAGGGAATTTTGAATTCTGATCATTGTTGTTGAATGTCGACCGATGAAAGTCGGTCGATCAACAATGCGGGCTCGACACCTGAACAGCCAGGCAGATGCCCCTTATGTAAGCACTTCCCCCTCTGCCCTCTCTCACTTTATTTATTAACTTGTTTACCAAGTTACAACTAACTATATCACCTCAATCAATCTCTTTCCCAGCATCATACGTGCGGCAACTAAACACCCCATTCCCGCAAAGATGGATAGCCCACTAAATATCGAGGCCGCCAGATACCCATATCGCCGAATCAGAGCCCCATTCAGCGGAGTTCCGGCCAGGGCACCAAAGCTGCATATAGCAGAGCCTTGACCGATATATGTACCGATGTCACTGAGACTTGGACACACTATATGCCAATGGTGAGGGATTTTCTTCTATGATGTTCTGCGGGCAGGTGACCTACCTTGCGCGACAGTGGGGGAATATAACGAGAAGATCGCCCCAGAGAAGAAACCATAAAAGACGTCCCAAACCAAAATTCCACTGGGTGTCGTAGCCGCTGTCCAACAAAGACAGATAACACCACAAGCCGTGTAGCAGCCAATGGACATGTTAAACCTTCCGAGCTTATCTCCAGCTAAGTTGGGGATGAGACGACCAAAAAATGACGCGGCATTGAAGATAGCCACTTGGTACCACGCAAGTCTGTTGTCCATCCCATTTGCGATACCATACTCCACGATATAGAACATCGGTGTATACGACCCTAACAGACTAAGTAAAAAGGCCAGATTGGCCAACACATACGGCTTGTGGCGAAAGGCCCCCGGAATAAAAAGGCCCCTTGGGCGACGGGGTGCAAATCCCTTCATTGTGGCGCTCATGTAAGTGACCACGACAAGGATCAGCAGTCCAATCACCCGGACCGCCCAACCAAAACCGACCTTTGACAGCATCTGTTGTAGGACAATAGGAAATACGACACCACCAATGGCTGCCCCGCTGATACCAAACCCCATTGCCGAAGCGCGCCGAGTGGTGAAGTATTGGCCAACGCATGACATGGCCGGGGTGAAAATCATGCCATTGGCCAGTCCGCCGAGAACGCCTTGGGCCAGGATCAGTTGATAGTACTCGGTGCTAAGGCTAGTTATTGCAATCGAGATGACAAGAATGGCGCTGGCTGGTATTATCACTACCTGCTCGTGATCAGTTATCCCTATCATACAGGTAATGAGTACTTCATGGATGGGCTGACCTGCACACCGAAACGATCCGAAATAGGACCGCTAATTATACCGAGGAAGTACAGAAAAAAGGTTTGGAGCGAACCAATCCACGAGATACTACTCGGAGAGTAATTGGGAAGAAGAGTTTTCGCATAATAGCTCTGATAAGTGCTACACAAATCAGCATTAGTTATACGGCCTCTTTGGAACACTCGGAATAAACTCGCCCAAAAGTGTTGATATATCCAAAAGTGCACCTGTTATATTGCCATGAAGTCAATCAAGAGGCACCATAGAATTTCGATATTGCTTCCAATCGATGTGGATACTGACATTTGGGCCGCACACCCACCCGTGGCCACGATCCATGCTTGTGCACCTCCATTGGGGGCTTCTGGTGTTTCTTGAACCGTTGATTGGCCTTCCTCAGTACCCATATTAGATGAAATAAAGGCCGAGGGAGAAGCTGAAGATGCCACGAGAAAAACTTGTCCTACACAGCCTATTAACCTAGGGCCTCTTTGGGACGGAACAACAATAATCAAGGAAAATAAAATAAATAAACCAATTAGCAGCCCAGAATCTTCAGATCCTGCCAAAACCTGTTTTGGGTTTGAATGGATCGTCCATCCGGAAACGATTGATCTGCCCTAGAATCACCTTATATTTAAACTGGTTGGAATAAGCTTCTCCCCTCCTAGAGCTACGTGGTCTCATGATCATGCCTATGGCTCAGCAACTCCACCGTTCAACAAGCTTGGTGAAATCAAACATTCTGTAGTCTGGGGGGTGGAGCTGAGCATAGTCAGTTTGGTATGCAAGGGATATGCCAGGTTATTGAACACTATTTTGACGATCATTTTAGACTCCAAAAAGAGGTTTCAACCTCAGTACTGAGAGGCCTTGGGTTAGTTTTACAATAGATTAACTTGAAGTGTCAGTAAATCAAACATTGTTCTCGTCATCTTCTGCACAATCGCTTCAATTGCTCCAGAGATGAGGAAGGAAGACGACAGAACTTAACCTTGTATTGGGTAGGTTTGCCTGCATGATGTGGCGCTTTCGAGTACGAGCGGTGGACCTCGACGGGGATCAACACGGTCAGCCTCGTAATGGGAATTAGCAATACTATCTAGGTAGGGCCAGTCTAAGGGTGTCTATAATCATCGTAACCGGGCTATTAGAAGAATATAGCCGATTGTTTTGATATATATATAGAGTTTTATAGACACCGCTTGTTGACAGGACTAACGATAGAGATCTACTTTAGAATCGTGCTATATGTATGCTTACATCCTTCGAAAGTTTCGTCACGACTGGAAGCAAACTATAAATCATCTTTAACAACACGTCAGCACCCTATCACGTCAAAGATTCCAACGCTTTGACAATTCCAAGCCCTCAGCAAGGGCGACAACCCGTGTCTCAACGGCGAATCCTTCTTTCTCAAGACGCTTCAACTCGGTGAATAGAGACTTCACGGGGAGCGTGAAACACTCAATCAGCTCGTCCTCTTCCAGCTGTGGACTAGGATTCTGGTTCTCCGGCTGAGACAAGTCGACGCGGACGTAGACGAGATTGAAATTGTTATTACAGAACCCAGGAGCTATGCAAGTATCAGCTCTGGTCATCTCCGAGAAACCGATATCCACCCACTTACAGTTGAATAAAATCCCACTGGCGCTGTCGGCTACACCAACAAAGCCGGTTTCTTCCTTCAGCTCGCGCACTGCGCATTGCTCAATGGTTTCCCCCGCGTCAATTAGACCCCCTGGGATCTCGATAGTGATCCTATCGAGCGCAGGGCGGTACTGTTTCTGGAGAAGAATTTCTGGGCCTGTGGCTTTGTCCAGGATTGCAACAATGCTGACTCCATCAACCTTACTATCCGCTGGTCGAGTCTGTGTTTCCCCAAATCAGCATTGCTATCATGGGAGGGTTTCAGCTGTACTACCAAATGGATGGAGTACTCGCCTGCATTTCCGCCGATTCCCAAGATCGCTGGACGCCATTCGGGTCCGAGTAGATTGTCTTGACTAATCTCTTCCATTTAGCCTCTTTGGTGTCCTGTAAACAACTGTCTTAGAGCAGAACATGCAGGGGACACAATAAGGAGGGTAATCCATACGAGAATCTCTCGTGACAGAATTGTCGGCTTCTCGTATTTGAAGTCCACCATAATTTCGTACTATCGTCCAGGCTGTTGTTGTGTTCCGTGAAGACTGAAGGAAAGTGGAACTGATGATGACCTCACCGATGCGACACCAACGCGGGAGATTGACAGATGAGCCGCACAGTGGAGAAGAATTCCAACTGATCTTTTTTCTTTTTGATGTATAATAAATTATATATTCGATAATCTTCCTATCTTCATCGGTACACCGTGACACAAGGTGTGTTTGTGTTGCCGTTGGGAAGAAAAATGGGGCAAAGTGATGTGGTGCTTGTGGATCATCCGTTCGCTGTTACGATGTGGGTCAAAGGCTTCCTAATTTACAACTTGAGGCTATCTTCCTCGGATATACAATTTCATTAATCTACCTAACAACAGAGTGCAACCGAGATAACTGGAATATGCCGCGAACTGAACTGGAAGAATTGAATTCACGTGATTGATTGAAGGCTTTTTAATGTCGCCACATATAGCGATCAACTTGGAGACCCAAATACTTCCATATGGATCCGGCTGGGATCTACCCCCATTTTCTCCAGATCCTGACTTTGTGCCTTCATGAACGGCTGCGGTCCACAGATGTAGTAATCGGCATCTGGTACGATCACCTGGTCTTTGATCTTCGACAGGTCAACGCGGCCGACAAAATCGTAGTCGACGCCTTGCTTGTCCGTCTTCCCGGCCTCTTCATAGAAGATGGCACGAGAAACCTGCGGATTCTCCGACAGAATCGTCGACAGCGTATTCTTCATCGCATGGACACGGCCATTACGCACGGCATGGACGAAAACCACCTTCCGCGACTTCGACAGATGGGTAATCGACTTCAACATGGACATCATCGGGGTGAGTCCAACGCCCCCACTCATCAAAACCACCGGCGTGGTGGCATTCAGATCTAATACGAAGTCCCCAAACGGCATGCTGATCTCTACCTCCGACCCATCGGGCAGAGACTCATGGAGCACATTCGAGATGCGCCCGGCGGGCTTCTCCCCCGCGGCGAATTCCTTCTTCACCGAGATCTGGAAGTACTCGCCATTGGGAACGTCGGACAAGCTGTACTGTCTGGGCTGGTACACCCCCAACTCCGGCACGTAGCAGCGAATGCTCACAAACTGTCCCGGCTTGTATACCGGGAGCTGGCCCTTGTCCACGGGGGCCAGGTGAAACGAGATGATTTCATCGCTCTCATGCACCTTCTCGGCGATGACGAATTTCCGCCATCCCTGCCAGCCTCCAGGGGTCGCGACGGCCTCGTGGTACAGGTTCCCCTCGAACTGAATGAAGATGTCGGCCAATTGCTGATATGCCACCGTCCAGGCATCAAGCACCGGTCCCGTCACCGCATCGCCCAGAACTTCCTTGATGGCCTCCAGCAAATGCTGCCCGACTATCGGATATTGGTCCGCAGTCACGCCCAAACTGGCGTGTTTATGACCAATGCGAGACACCGCACTGGCCAGCGCTTCGGGGTGCTCGATATTGGAGGCATATGCCCAGACGGCGTGGGCCAATGCGGAAGGCTGTTCTCCCGTGACCTGATGGGCCGTGTTGAAGATATTCTTCAGCTCCGGATGGGTACTCAGCATGTTTTTGTAGAAGAGGGTGGTGATTTCGACTCCATGTTGTTCGAGCGCGGGAATTGTCGCCTTGACGATTTGGATTTGTTCGGGGGTGAGTTTGGTGCGGGTGGCCGACGCGTAGGCCCGACGGGGGAATGCATTGAGCACTGTTCGTCGAAGGAGGGTTCGAGTCAGCATTTTTGGGTTTTTCTTATTGACCAGGGGGGGAATTTGAGTTGCACAGGTATAGAAAGGAATTGGCGAGGATTATATTAATTATCCGTACACACTCCTAGGGCCATACAGAGTGGTGACGTCATCTATACGCAAACGGCCCATTCTGGATAACAAACAACACAAAAGTACATATTCAGGCCTATCAACATCATGATAAATAGATTAGGGTATACCATAGACTCCATCGGTAATCATACCCTAAGTTATGTATTTAACTTGTGAACATGGTAAACAGAAAGTATGGATTGGTTGGGAAATCTTAATAATATATAATACATTTGCAAAATTAGATGCTTCAAAAAAAATCATATCTAAACCTGAACATTCTTCAGCTTCGCCACTGCCTCCCCAAGAACCTTAATGGCCTCTTCTAGGTAAGGCAGCTGGGTTTCCTTTCCGGACGTGCATGCCTCAAGCAATGCATAGCCGTTCTCATAGCGATCAACCTCATCCCGGAAGTACAGATAACTCGTCGCCATGCGGAGACGGAACCGACCACAGACAGGTCCATTATCGTCCTCCCCAAAGGCAGAGCCCGGGAGAGCAGCCAGTCCACATTCCTGGATAAGCCACTTGGACAGCTCGGCGCTGGTAAAGACCCCGAGTTTATTGAGCTGTGCGGAGTAGGGCGAGAAGGAAGGGTATACATAGAACGCGCCGCCGGGTTGTCCCACGTCCAGCCCCAGGTCTTTGAGGGCCTGGTACAGTCGGGTAGTGCAGTATTTATGCAGAGCCGTCACTGACTTGCGGTACTCGTTCATTTCCGAACTGACCGAGAAGGCTTTCACCGATGCCAGCTGTGCGGGGGCAGAGGCCGCGGACCAGCATTCAGACGCATAGGCGAGAATGGTCTGGCGGATGGTTTCACCCGCAAGGGAAGGGGGGAAGATGGCATATCCCACACGCCAGCCGCCGGCGGAATAGGTCTGTGACAATACGAATTAGCAATTCAGATCCGATAAGAACGGGGGTTTCTTCGTTTCTTACCTTGGACAAGCCACCGGTGAGAATCACAGTCTCGGAATCATCTGGGTTGCTATCAAAAGCGCTGACAGTCTTGAGGGTCTCGTCGAAGCAAACATCCGAGTAGATTTCATCAGTAATCAGGACAATCCCCTTCGCCTTGCAGAAGGATTTGATGGTCTTCACGCATTCAACGGAAAAGACATGACCTGTTGGGTTAGAAGGGCTGTTGACAAGCATAATCCGTGGGTTTGCTCCCTCGGAGACAGCCTTGTCGTATGTAGCCGTAAGAGAAGCCTCTGTGTGGATTGATGTCAGTGTCAGTCACGAATACCACTTTCGCGTCCCCAGAGAGCATACCGGTAATAGTATGGCGGTCATGGGCATCTGTCTCAACCCAGAAGAGCTTCTTCCCGGCATGAAGCACCTGGGGCTCGTAGCTGACCCACGACGGACGAGGAAGCATCACGTCGCCCTGGAGAATATCAAACAAGGCAAAGAGCAATGGCTTCGAGCCCGGCGCAACAACAACTTGGGAGGGGCTGATTGAAACGCCCAACCGATCAGCGTTGAATTCCGCAATTGACTGGTTCATCCACGTTAGCCCTAATTATCATTGACATGTTAAACAACCCCCCCAGATGGATGAACAAACCTTCCGCAACTCTTCTGTTCCTGCCACCGGCATATAACTTGTCGTGCTTGAGCTATCTCTGTGAATCTGCAGAACATCCTTCTGAATAGGGAATGTTGCCTCCCCAAAGCCAAGATGCACCACGTGCTTGCCCTCAGCACGGGTCTTCAAGACCAGCTCATTGATCCCGAGGGTAGGGGAGATGTGCAGCTGTGCGGCTGTTGATGTGACGATGTTGGCCATGGTGTCTGTATTAGTATGATAGATAATGATTTTCCTATGTGAAGATCCAGATCTATTTGTTCCGTGTTCTAATCTTCCCTTCTTATATATCTCCGTGGAATGTGTTCCTTCTCCCTGCCGGGTCGTCCGTCGGAGAGAAAACTCCGAAACGCCGCCGGATGCAAAGACGCGGCGTTTCAACCGCCGTTGGGCCCACTCGGTCCGGCCAACTCAACGCTTCGTTCGATACAGTTGGTTATCATTATTCTCATTATTAATATCGCCAGTTATTTGCCTGCGTCAGCTTCCCCGCAAGTCAGAAGATACGATCATGTATCGTGGGTTCCGCCCCAGAGTGGCAAACCGGAGTGGTTCGCGTTCGCCCAAGTCCGAAATTCAGCGGGCAGGATTGCAACCCATGATGCAAGGTCTGGTCTACGTTTGGGATAAGGATTGTCAAGGGACTCTGACAAATACTTATTACAGTTGCCTAGGATGTTGTGCCACTTTGATAATCCTACTTAGCAGACGCTGGGACTACTACGGAGTGGAAGATAATGATAGGAAATACAGAACAGGAATTTATGTGAATTGCGAGTGTTCATCTCAATTTCGAACTAATCCGCTTGCGCGTTTTCTAGCTCCTGGATATATTGTTTGGTCACAATATTAGTGGTAATATCCATGGTCTTGAAGCCCACAAATTTCGTCCGTCGCAGAAGTTTGTAGGCCAGAAACCAGAAGATATACAAGACTATGCCCACATAATTGACCACAAACGTTGTGGCGTCGAATTTGTGAATAAAACTCGCGAATCCTGGAAGATATCAGAGTCAGTACTGGATATGATATAACCCCGACGAGGCCCAAGACTCACCACTAGTAAGGATGACAAGTGCTGTGAAAAACAGTGTGATGCGGGATCTCCACAGTTGGAATTTTCCCACGTATGGTAAGGCATCCCGGCTGATACCTTGTGCCTTCATTCCTTGCTGGAAAGACAGAAAAGAGATCAAGATGCTGACCCAATTCAAGAGACCAAGAATCGTGGATAGCGAAACGAGGTATCCAAATACAACGGTACTCGCGGAGTTGACGTTGAGTAGAGCGAGCAGGAAGAATGCAGATGCGAGCCCCACGGAGAAGACGGGAATCGAGCGTTTTGTAATCCGGAACACGGATGGAATATAGCCATCCTTGGAAAGACCGTATAGTGTTCGGGAGGCAATGTATATATCTGTGGTAATTGTGAGAAATGCAAGGCAGGGGGGGAAGAATAAGGGTCAGAAAACCCACCTGTATTTGCTGCGCTGAGCACGAATATCAACAGACATGCGTTGATGATGTGCGGGAGGACAGTGATCCCCGAATCGGTGATGGCAACAACAAATGGGGAGGCACCTTGATTCTGGGATTAATATCTCTAGAACAGTATGCACCAGGTGTATGGACAAGCTTACCTGCACCGGTGCTTGCCTTGGTGGCGTCGATCAGACGGTCGCTGGAAGACGAAACAACCAGACCAAGGCAAAAGACACCACCAATGTAGAAAAAGGAGATACGCCAGAACGTGGCATTGATGGCTTTGGGGATAGTCCTCCATGGCTTGGATGCTTCTCCAAATGTCATTCCAACCATCTCACTACCCATATAAGCGAACGCGGCGTTGGTGACACTCGTCCAGAAACCAAGAAATTGACCAGTCGGGCCGTCCACTAGATATTCTTTGAAGGCCCCCGGATTCTTCCAATACCTGAATCCAATTCGACCTTGGGGAGTGCCACCCAGATCTATGACAAGGCACAGGATCATCAGCCCGACGATGGTGAGGGTTTTGATGCATGCTGCGCCGAACTCGACTTCGCCGAAGTACTTGACCGGTGCGAACTAGAAATGGGGGCGCGACTTGTCAGTATACATGATATCCCTGGAGCAACCTGATATCTAGGGGACTCACGTTAATTATAATAATTGGAACCGCGAATGAGACAACCCAGACTGCCACGTTGATGTCTGGCAGCCAGTACTGCATGATGATTCCCGAAGCAGTCAGGTTATTCGCCAGCAACACAACATATTTCAGGAAATAGTTCATTCCCGTGGCAAACCTACAGTCACAGGGTCAGTCTATATTCTCTTTGAAACGGGTGCAGTTGCATGGAAGAAGAAAACGTACCCAAATGCCGGATCCACCAGACGAGACGCATATCCACTGAACCCCTGGTCCATAGGCATGTAGACGGCCATCTCACCCAGGGCGGACATAATATTTAAGACAAGAGCCCCAACAAATGAATAGGCTATGAACATACTCCCTGGGCCACCTCTTGACAACGCAGTCCCGCTACTAATGAGCAGGCCGGTGCCAATGGCGCCGGCGATGGAGAACATGCCCACATGACGGGATTTCAGGCCTCTGTTCAGGGACTTTGAAGCATGCTGAGAGTCGGAAGCGTGATTAGGGGTACTAGCTTCAATATCGATATTGTCATTCCCCTCGGTATAGTCTAGATCGGTGTTGGGCTTTTCTTTGGTGAACATAACTGCGTTTGTTTCTTCAACAACTCGTAGCAATCCTACTAGGTTCACCGCTAGCTATATATGTACCCCAGATCTCCCCCGAGAAGCGGGGGGGCGCATGATAACCGTCGGAGTATCTTAATCCTGATAATGATTTCATTGGTCATGTGGAAAGAGATACTTAAATAGGGGAGCAGATAATAGGTTTTGGGCTTGGGATCCTCAACAATTTCCGTTGTCGTTGTTGTGTGGTGCTTTCGGTGATTTCGGTGATTCGGTTGCAGAGATGAGTGGATTGTTGGTGGGTCGACTCCAGACAACCTCGATTATACCATGGGTCGGCTAGATAAAGACATTTTACTTCGATATTGTTGGAGTCCCTGGATAATACTATGAAGGGGTCGTTGGACATTTCGATGTGTTGTATGACTGGATTTCAATGGTATAATTAGGGCTAACTTAGCAACAGTACCTACTCTAGTGTAGTCAGGGTTTCAATATGACGGATTCCAGAAACGCTGCATTTGTGGGGATTATCTTCAATGATTATTATTACCACCGCAGATGAAGCTTATTCAGATAGTAAAGCCAATCATAAGTGGCCGTGCTGCATTAAGAAACCCACTACTAGTTGTTCCTTGTTACTAGTTAGGTAGCACAACGAAAGTGGAGAACTTCGAAGAAGTATTATTCTTTTTTCTTTAGAAGACATAAAATCCGGTGATACTAGTAGTTGACTTTAAGTAGACACACAATCTTGATTGATCCAGTTGATCATGTCAATACAATTAGGAAGTAGTACTTACAATCCTAGTAGAATTAGATGCCTAACTAAATTGATCCTGTTTCTCGGTTAGGGGAAGGCGGTCCACGTGATGTCCCAACGGCGATTGCGAAAAAGAAAACGCCGAAAAGACCCATAAAATCCTTCAAGCATCAGACAATCCATTCCAAATCACCGAGGTCGCCACTGATAGAGATACGGGAATTATTAATATCCCTATACAGTGTGAATGTCCCTCTGCTTACGCATTGGGAATATTAAAGCGAATTTACAATAGATATTATTAATTATTAATGAGAACGTGTCGATGCAATCCCGTCTCAAATCTCGCAAGGCCTGTGCTCTCTGTCATGAACGGAAGATTAAGGTGAGTGTTCGACGGGGTTTGTCATTCACCAGTGATATACCTCGACCCTTGGATTAATCTTCTATGATAGTGTGATGGAGCAACCCCCAGTTGCCGGAATTGCCTCCGCGTGCAGGCAGTTTGTAGGCCCCATGAGAGGCGGCGCCGCATAACCGGTCGTTTCTCGTCCGACGCAGAGGGGAATTCTTCATCCGAGACTTTGCAAAGGATCACTTGGCTGGAACAGGAGATCCATCGAGTCTTCGGGGTTGATGTCCGGCAAGTAAGGACCGGTATTCCCCTAGATTCTCTCACACACAACAACGACAACTCCCAGCACGAAAGTGAAGACGTCCCCGGGGGGGTATCAAATGTGACACCATCTCAGACCCCCCGTTACCACCCTCCCTCGGCTCCTCAACATGAAGACCACCCCGACAGACTTCATGAGGTTGATCCAGATATCAGTCTGTTGGCATTGAATGCCACAGGTGAAGTCCGATATCTAGGCGCGTCTAGTGGCTCGTTCTTCGCCAAATATATTGCAAATGTTGCCCATTCGCTCGCGTCCAGCACTGCCGAGTTATCCTACAATCCAGAAGCCCATGCTGCACACATCCCATGTAACACAGACCGGCATATGCCAGTGTTTACACCCGCCAACTGGAGGACACCTGAGACTTTCCCGTTTCTCGTACGCTGCTATGCGCGATGGGTTCATAGCATTTACCCTCTTTTCCCCGCCGACCACCTGACCATGTTAAATTCGATCAGTAGCTCTAGTCATTTACCCCAGGATAATACCGACACAACGGTCATATTCTATCTAGTGATATCCATCGGAGCGATTCATGCGGAGCAGACCCATCTTCTTAACGAGCTACATGGCGACACAGGGATCCACGCGTATCAAAATGCCTCTACCCAGGGACTATCAGCGGAAGCTTTATACCGCAAAGCGATCAATGTGCTGGAGACTGGAATACAAAGTCTGGCTCCTCGTATTTCGCTTGTTCAAATTCTCAATCTGGTCTCTGTCTACGCGTCCCATCGACCATCTGATAACAAGCAGTGGCACATAGGGGGGATTGCAATGCGAGTAAGTCAACGTGACCTTTACGTCAATATGTGCGTACCTATACTGAAATTTATGGGGGAGCAAAAAGCTAGCTATTGAGTTAGGATTACATCGACATAACAATAGCTGGAAACTCTCCGAGGATGAACTCGAACTACGTCGACGGGTATTTTGGACCACTTATGCTATTGAAATAACCTTGGCGTTTAATTTGGGAAGGCCAGCTAGCATCTCGTTTGAAGATGCCGATGCACCGTTTCCCAAGGGGACCCAGGATATGATCATGCCCATCCATCACATCCGACACCGACAGATTCAAGAACAGATGCTTTCACAAGTTTACCGTGGTAGGAAAACCAGCAATTTTACAACTGCAGACGCAAACCAGTCGGTCTTGGACGGCCTTCAAAATCAACTCGATCAGTGGCACCAAGAGCTACATGAACTTCACACCCGGTCTACATCACCCTACCCCGTTGAATATTGGGATCGCTTCTACTACTCTACATCGGCTGCGCTTTCACGACCAACGCCACTCGTTCCCCGTCCCGGACCTGGATCGCACGAGCGATGCTTTCTTTCCTCAGGACGAGTGATTGAGATTCACGACCAGCTTATTCGGCAATTCCGACTCCCCAATTCGTGGATGTTATTACAGGGCCTCACTCTCTCGGCAGTCTCCATGATTGTGACAGCCAGGACCCACGCGCTCGTTCTGTCTCGAAAGATTGGATTCGAGAATCTTCTGGATAGTATTACCAAATGGGTGCGCAAGCTCTGCGTCGTCATGGCCGTGATGAGAGAACGATGGCCTGCATTTGCGACCAATCACTTAGAAGATCTTCTGGATAAGATCTCGCGAGATACTGTCCGCCATATTATTAGCATGATGGCCAGCGATCGCTCAATAGAAATGTCATCTGCGGGTAGGGTAGGGTCTGATGCAATCCAACCCGCGTCGTCTCTAGTGGCTGGGCCGTCAGGGGTTTCTATGGATCATATGCAATATACGATGATGAATAGTCCTGGCAGCCTGGTAGGTGACGCGACATTGTCGACAGCACACTCCGAGATGGATAGTGGGCTGTTGGGATTTGACCCTGATGCAATATGGGGGTCGTTCGATAACTTGTTCGAGACAAACGCACTGCAGAATTTCTTCAGCCTCGTTTCTGGCCAAGAGTATATATAATGCATTGATGTTGTTCGGGGAGTTTTACATAATTTGGCTATGAGGGCTTGTCCATATTATCTTATGTCTGCATATACAAGACCACTTAGTGACAGTGATTCAAGTAATGATTAATGTTTCTTCCTCTGCATCTCACATTTTCAGAGAGAACTGTAGGGAGAGAAACCTGTAAAAAAGACCAAGAAGGGAGTAAGTAGGGTTATATAAATCGAGGTGGCCTAGCGTTTGGCTATTGTAGGCAAAAACTACGATGCTCGTCATCAACAAGCCCGGCTAGCTCAGTCGGTAGAGCGTGTGACTCTTATACCTTCCTATTCTAGGATACGGGTTCATCACAATGTCGCGGGTTCGAGCCCCGCGTTGGGCTTTCTTTTTTGCTTCATTCCTATACAATCTAATATCCTCTCGCTCTTTTTCTCTTCTTTTTCTTTACATACCTGGTATTCTAATTATGTTAACTAGGATAATAAGTTAATTAATATTAATTATATCAATGCGTTTTCTCTAAGCCAAGGTTACCAAGTCTAGTTTTATAATACTGCTATGATATCTCCTCCATATCACAACAGCCTTCAATGGCGCCAATGAGCCCTTCGTTTGAGATAATCTCGCCGAACAGATGTGCTATTCAGGTGGATCTTCCTAATACCAGCATTCGCCACGACAAATGCCTGGACCTGGCTCACCGGCTTGATGTCGATATTCGTTTCATCCGCCTTTGCGATCGTGGCCAGCGATGTCTCATTGTTCGTCGTGTAAGGCGAGAGCTCACCACTCCCTGTGAGCACATTCTCTGGGCACGGACGTCCCATGATCTCCTCACATACAGCAACTGTGCTGGCATTGGTGACAAACATTCCATACCCATCACCCGGGTTGGTGGGCGTCACCACATCGTGAAATACATTCCCTTCCACAAGAATCGCAGGTTCCGAGGTGACGGAGAATGCATGGCCCGTGTCGTTAGACCAGTAGTTGTTGAAGATGTGCCAGGAGCTCACAGAGCCCAGGTCGGGCGAGCGACCCGAGGTGTGATGGATCCAGTTGTTGAAGAAGGAGACTTGGTCCTTGTCGCCGAGTCCGAGGATGGTCCAGTAATGATGGCTATCACAGGAGTAATTCGTGCGGGTAATTCGTGCGGCCATCAAACTCGGTGTTCGAGATGGTTACGCGGCCACCTGGTTGGCAGTACCTTCGTTAGTTCTGGTGTACAGCGTGAAATATCATCAAGGCCGAGAGCACTTACTACTCGAGAACCCCATTGATATCATTTGCCGTCCAATGAGGGAGATTTTGACATGGTCAATCCAGATCAGATCACAGTCATTCATGTAGATGGCATCTCCGCCCCAGATGTACCGCGGATTGAGGTCGGTGATGTGGATATTCTGCACGATAATATTGGAAGCCCCGTACACAAAGCGCAAGCCGGTGCCCCGGATCACACCCTGCGACCCAATTCCCACCAGGGTCTTGTTGGAAGCCACATCGATGCCGGTCGCCTTGTCATAGGTGCACTCGATGACCGGTCGATCTCCACACCAACCAGTATCAACCTCAATTGCATCCTGGCCGTGGTCTCCACAGGTCGAAACTTGGCAACATGAACAGTTCTCGCAGACACCTTCGCTACCTTTGAAATCGTATTCCTTGTCCAGCACGATGACGCGGGGTTGATTATCCGTTAACCAGTCACGCAGCTGCGAGATGTTTGCTGGGATGGCTGGGGTCGCATTTCCACCACCTGTAACACTATGACCAAATCCAGCGGGGACGCCATCAACCCGGCTGGACAATGCTGACCCCAGTGCCGGGGTGATGAGAAGAAATAGAGCGGAAAGAAAAGACTTCATGGTGGACAGACAACCCTAGGGACTGGAAGCCGGGTTAAAGATGTGACGCGAAAATAAAAACAATAATGCGGCATTGGGTCTTCAAATAGTTCAGGGGTACCATCATTATTCTGCCAGTCCAGTCCCAGGAATCATGTCTACATGATTCAAGGAAATGATCGGGTGAAGGGTCCGCTCGTTTCATCTAATCACCACGCTAGGTTTCACTCCAAGCGAGGACTTCCAGGGAGTTTTTATTGACGAAGTGGTTCATGTGCAGACTCATTTGTTATATTTAATGCATTGGTATCCGTTCATTGGAATAGTATCATGTTCTATGACCCGATCCCTGACGGGATAGCTCATCAATACTGTTGCTAGCTGTCGGTTTACTAGGGCTGGATGGAAGCTTTACTGGATGAACCATGTGGGTCAGTCAGCCAGGAAACGTTTCATGTTTAGGAACAAGGGGCGGTGCCAAGTAGATAAGGTTGTTTGTTTGATTCTAGAATATTTTGGGACATTTCGGTCGCCAAAATAATATCCTTGCCGATTGATATATATTTTATGGGTGAACCTCGGCAATACGCCTCAACAGCATCCCGAAGAATCCTCACCCCGCAAGCCCCGACCATTTATTTCTTCATGTTCAAGATGGATACCAGATAAATCAGAAAAATCCAAATCCATTCAAATCTAGCTGCAATCTAGGTATCATGATTTCCCCTCCTGCATTCGCCCTTACAGATGAGCCAAAACGGCATCGGCACCAGACACCTATCGCGATCAGCCCGTCTATTCTCCCACCAACCAACCCCAAGAGAAGCAGATTATAACATACCTTGACAGCTCCCTTCTCCGTCTCAATCTGAGCGTAAGTGACCTTTCCATGATCAATGACCACGGCATAGCGGCCGGTGCGACCGGCGTTGGCCCAGCCGATGCTGCTGGAGAAGCGGGCCTCGGGATCGGACAGGAACAGAATATCATCCTTGACGTTGTTGGCCTTGTTCCAGGCGCTCATGACGAAGGGGTCGTTGGAGGCGACGACGGCGACGACCTGGACGCCCTTTTCCTTCAGCTGGGGGAGATTCTGAATGTAGCCGGGCATGTGGTTGATGGAGCAGGTGGGGGTGAAGGCGCCTATTGTACCGAGGAACGGGGAAATTGAAATCAATTAGTTCTCATTTGAACAGCATTAAGAAGGGGAAAAAAGAATCAAGGTCAATATATACCGGGCACGGAGAACAGGACGACCTTCTTGTCGGCCCATTCCTTGGAGGCATTGTAGCTGATGGGGATGCCGCAGGCGGTGATGTCGCCCTTTTCTTCGGTCCAGGGGATGTACCTGGAGGAAGTTAGAAGTGAAATTGTTTCGAATGGAGAGGGAGACCTACTGGAAGACCACGTCGGTGGGGAAGCTATCTCCTGTTTTGAGGGCCATTTTGAGTGATGTGAGAGAGAATTAATGAAGAAGAAGAGGAAGAAGCAGAAGAAGAAGAATAATAACAATAATAAGAAAGAATGATATGATATGACGGAACCACCACAGTGCGGGGTATGAATGTTTAAATAAGAAGAATCATTCACCGACTAATTCCCACTAATTGCCAGCTAATAATAATAATTTACTCCGTAACTAAGAACCTTGTGGGTCAGTTTGTTGCGATGCTCGTCGGGCACTGGTCGGAGATGGCCGCCGCCGGATCCAACCGATAACAGCTGCATATTTTATTTTTCAAAGTAAAAAGATAATACTGATTCTCATGCAATCATCTATCCTATATATATATACCTATCTTATATCCTATATATATCTATACCGAATTACAGACGAATCGCCCGGCCAAACTGCACCGGCACTGTGACTTTCACCCCCAGCTTCTTCGCCGTCGTAAACACCCATTCAGGCTCGCGCAGGAACTGACGCGCCAAAAGAACCGCATCAGCCTTCGGATCGGGTCCCTCGAGCATGGCCTCAGCAGCCTGAGCCTCATCGGCGCCCTGGACAATGTCGTGCGCCTGTTCCGCCTCCGTGATGAGGCCCACGCCGCCCACAAGCAGCGGGAGACCAGCCGCGCGGATCGTCTTGCGCAATTCCCCCGCCAGATCAACCTGATAGTTGGAATGGGGCTTGATGCGCTGGTCGCGATGGTTCGCCCCGGAACTGACATCGACGAGATCGATTCCCCACCCGGACAGCAACTTCACCAGCCGATGCGAGCTGTCCATATCCCAGCTGCCCGACTCGGCCGCCACCGGCAGCCCCTCCAACCACTCCGTCGCACTGATGCGCAGAAACAACGGCATGCCCGCCGGAATCGCCGCGCGAATCGCCGCCGCCACCTCGCGCACAATGCGCGTGCGGTTCTCGAAGCTCCCACCATACTCGTCGGTGCGCTTGTTCGTCACCGGGCTCATGAGCTCATTAATGAGATAGCCATGCGCGCCATGAATCTCAATGACATCGACGCCGGCCTGCGCCGCCAGCGCCGCGCTCTTCGCAAACGCCTGCACCACCTCCTTGACCTCGGCGGTGGACAGTTCGCGGGGCGCCCAGAAGCCCTCCTTCGCCCACATATGCTCTTCGCCGCCAGACGGCGCGACGACATTATCCGGCCACCCGCCGACAGCAGCATCAGCGACGATACTGGGTTTGCGGGCCTCCTGGGCCAGCCACGGCGGGACGGTGCTGGCCTTGCGGCCGGCGTGGGCGAGCTGGATGCCGATCTTGGCGCCCTGGGCGTGGGCGAACTGCACGACGCGCTGCAGGCCGCGGAACTGCTCGGAGTCCGGGCCGGACTGCCACAGGCCGACGTCGTGGGGGGAGATGCGGCCGTTGGGCTGCACGGCGGCGGCTTCGATGAAGATCAGCCCCGTGCCCTTGAGGGCGAGGTGGCCCAGGTGGGCGACGTGGTATTGGGTCAGGGCGCCGACGGAGGGGGACGCGGGGTTCGCTTCGGCCGAGTACATGCACATGGGGGCGACCATGATGCGGTTCTTGAGCGTGACATCGCGGATGCGGAGCGGGCGGAAGAGCGTCGGTGTCGAGGGGTCGTTGGGGTTTAGGGCGGCGCCGGCATTGTTGGCCGGGGTAAAGTAGGGGGTTTGGGTTGATTGGGAGATCGAGGGGGAGTACGAACGGGAGGTCATTGTGCGTGATAGGGAACGTAGAGAGTGTCTATGGAGCATGGTAAGAGGGGGGAGGAAGAGGAGGAGGAGGAGGAGGAGGAGGAGAAGGAGGGAGAAGGAGGAGACATGGTTGGGTTGTGTACTGGTGGTTGTTTATATTTGAAGCTCAATTAGGGCTTTTGCCTTAACTGGTGATCATCTCCAACTGTTTGATAAGCGTTAAGAGGGGGTTTTGCTGACAAATGTCCCTTACCTCGGCTGGACTTTTAGCCGAAATATCGGAGTGTATTATAATTGATTTAATTATTTATTTATATTGTACTAGATCAGGTTAGGTTTGCCGTCTTTAGTGACCCAGTTCGCCAGGCGGATAGTCTCACAATGCCGAAAGAAATCATTGCATCATTGCGGTATTTTCCTGCCTTATAGCACGGTCTACTTTAACAAAATAGAATTAAATAGAATTAAATAAAGAAAGAGAGAAAGATTACCACGTGGAGGACCACGGATTGGACACATAATGGGTTCACTATGAACGAAAGATACACGGGCACTTCGAAGCTGTGAGAAATCGTACCCTATGCAAGACAATAGTTCTAGGTAGATTATCGATTGTGGTGCCCCGGGTGCGTCCTACCTTGGAGGATCACTTACCTCGTGGAATTATAGTTTGGCAGGAAGTATGCGAGTATTAAATTAATTTTATACAATCTATTCAATACATCTTCACCCACGTACATACAATACTGAACACGGTAGATACAGTCAGCCTTAATGAGACCTCTCTACTTACTATCTTAGCCCTTTTTTATGACTCTGCCCTCGTAAAAAAGCATCCTTATATAATATTTTTTTCAAGAACCTTGGTAACATAATGATAAGTAGGAAATACTTATCCAAGACTATCACAGTCTAACTTGAAAATAATGCGTCGTTCACCAAACTGAACCCCACCATTATTCTTCTGTCCATCCAACCCAACAAAGATAGAGCGTCAGTTCACTGAGATAGGCCGTTTACTCTAAGACTCTGCCTGTTCTAAAGGGCCTAACAACAGATGTCAGTGATACCTAGTCTCTGAGAGATGCTTAGCAGGCCAGGTATTATTAGTGCAGTGCACTGCCAGCGAAGTATAGTTCTTGCGATTACATAAATTCATCGGCTGGCTAGCTGGGGTCAAATAAACAATTTAAGAATAAAATCAATCCTAAAACAAATAACAGAACCAAAATATGAAGCCCCTTATGCTCTTAATACCCAATCGCCTCACACTAATCTCACCCACCCATTACACCTCAGAGGGAAGTCAATGGTTACTGGTAGATCTGCGGCCAACGAATTTGCGTAGTCGAGCTGAAACAACTCGTTCAAACGTAGAACTGGGAGCGTCCTGTCGCATCTCCTGCTCCGCGGCCACCCATTGCGGGTGCATGCTGCTGAGCTGGCAGGTTGGAGTATACAAGATCTTCTTATTTCCCTCTATTGCGTAGATATGAGGGAATATTATCAGAGGGCTCTGGTGTTGGGGTTGGACGTTGGACGCGGTTTCCACCGACTCTAGGCCAGGGAAAACAAAAGTCATCGTTTCATCATCGCTATCAGCTGGTTCAAAGTCTGACTCGTACTTTCTTCTGGCACGCTGAATTGGATGCCAGATCTCCACCGCTTTCTGGACAACGTTTTGGAGACTCTGGCAGAATCGATCGTGTTGCTCATCCGAGAGTAAAACGCAAAGATATGATGAGACGTTTTGCACGATTCTTCGAATGCGCCATTGGCAGCTTTTGCTCTGGGATTCAGGATCAAGTGAAAATAACATAGACCGGCAAAATGCTTCTTTCTCGGCATTGACGGCTGCCAGATTGGCCAGCGATTTCCGGCTAGGACAATCTTCACCCGCACTGTACGTAGGTTGGAAGATGTATCTGTCAATTTCCCTCGCCAGAATGGCTAGAATAATTGCAAGGCGCATTTGTTTCGCCGCTAGAGAGTTTGAGGATGGGAGAGGAATGCGGTGCTGAATAGCAAGGTCACAATTCCTCAGTTCCTCCCATGCTGAACTATCCTGCGATAGAAGTGAGAATCGATGTCATCTTTCGCCTCTCGGTAACCGGCGTGAACTTACTCCAAGCACCTTGCTATCAAGATCGATCTCCAACTGTAAGTAGATCTCGTTCCTGGCATATTCCCAGAGCAATGCATACTCATCAATCCTAGCGGCGTTAGAAACAGGAAAATCCGGATATAGCGAGAAACACATCACTTACAGGTGATCCTCATCCAATTCAATGAAGCCAGTTGCAAATCCTTCCAACTTGCTTAAGCGGGTAGTGTTGTCTGTCAACAACTGATTTAAATCGGAGCTCTCTGCCCGTAGCTCCCTGATTCTGTCCTTGGAGGCAGCATATCGCTCCTTTAACTGCGATCCGGCACTCTTTAACTCGGTGATTGTGGATTCTCTGCTGGTTATCTTTTGTTTCAGATCGTCAATCTCGCTCCAGGCGCTAGCCACCCTACCCCTCTCTTCGCTATATCTAGATTGCAAGCTTTTAGCCTCGGATTGGAGACTCTTGATCTCCTCTTTCTGCCCATCGAAGGCATTTTTTTCTTTTTTGATGGCTTTTTCGAGAGATTGAACCATCTCCTTAGTCCGCTTGTGCGCCTCTTTTTCCTCATTTCTGCGGTCTACCACTTCGTCAATCGCTATCCGGTTTTTTTCAATTTTGAGTTGCATCTCTTTCCACAAGTCTGCAATTTGTTCCTCCAGCTGCTTGATGCGGCTCGCCGCCTGGTAACCAGCTAGGAATTTTGGATCTTGCGCTGTTTGGCTGTCGTAACTATCACCATTTTGCGCTGAAGTCTGGGGGGGACTTGAAGTGAACGGTTGCAGAATTGCAGGGGCCATGGTAGGTGGAATAAAGAGTCAAGAGGATAGATTCAAAGAGTAGAAAGGATGTATAGATTGGTAGAATCGATTCAAAATACTGTCTAGATCTGCAGACGATGAGCAGCTTCATTTATAGTACGGCACTCATGAGGCTCCGCCATTGAATCCTCCCTTTCCCAACAGAATAAAGAAAAGCATTAAAAAAAAAAAAGGATTTGTTTACACGCGCTCAGGGCGTCATGACTCTTCGGTGTATTATCCTGGGCCATGACGAGACGATGAGTTGGTATAGCATTATTGGATACCAGGCCACTTCCATTTTTTCTTATCCGCTCGCTTCGACAAAAAAATAGCTGTTGGATGGCACACGTCCCTTCTCTCTTCGTAATCCGAACATCGAGACCATCCAAAGCTGCAATCCGAATCACCTTCGCCTGGGATATTGTTTGGTACCGAGATAGATGATTCCCTGGAACTCCAGTCATACTAAAGCTCTCCCAAGACGTGCATGTGGTTTGCGACGTGGCCTTGGTTTTCCTGCGAGCCTCGTTCCATGATGTTCGAGTAGCGGATGCAGCCTCGCACTAGAGGCAGAAAATGCATCCTATTGGGACAACGTAGCCAACAGCCCTCTCCAATCCCCAATCAGAATGTGCCGCCTGGCGCATCTCCTTGTATTAGTGCCAGGCGAGTATGCATCTCACACATACGACGGCCCGCTTGCGACAAACCTACCCGTCTCACTCGGCGTGGGGTAGAAGATTGCATACATGGACATGGCATGTGCGCGCGGACGCGATGGGAATGCGAAGTAGTATCATCTCATCTTAAAAATAAAGCAAAATTGGCTAGTTTTTGAGCTTCTAAAATCCCTCCTGGTACACACACAATCAGGGGCAGTAGGGCACAACTACAATATATTCAACACACTAACTCTCACTCAGCCGAGGAGGCCCTTCATAAATCAAGTAAAATTCGGACTCTTATACCCTGCCATTCGACCGGCAGATGAATCGACGCTTCATTAATTCGATGGGGTGCATTTCACTGTTGACTTCCGCAAAACCGAACACAATCTTAGTATCGCCAAGAACCCAATGACCCATTTTCGACCCAACTTTTTGTATAAATATATATAAGTAAGATTAATTAGAAAAGTCTTGGCATCTTTATGCATTCTATGTAAAAATTTGGGTTACATTAGGTAGATATGTTTGACGGAAGGGTTTTAGGTCAAGGCTTTCGACCCAAGTTGGGTTTCGAGGAAGTTGAAAAATTAACGATGCATGTCTTTCTGCCGTTTACAGGAAAGCATATTGAATTATTTCGAATTATAGATTCAGACGAGTTACATCTATCGAAGATAGATTTCACTTCTATTATACCGATCTTAGTCCAACCAATATTATTCTCGCGAATAGCGGTGCTATCAAAACTATTCTAGACTGGGAGTCAACTAAGTATTACCAGAAATTCTAGATTCCTCTAAAACCTTGGCGTAGTGGAGGATTCAATCTTAATATCTCTTTGTGATATCCATCCTATTCCTGCTCTCCAGCATATTAAGAAACATGGAGATGCCTTGTGGTCACCTGGTAATCGGCCAACACAAACCCAATAGCTCTATATTTTTTAAAAAAAAAAATTCAAAGAAATAATTTTTAAAATATTCTAGTTGTTAATATATTCATATATCCTTTTTATATACACAAATCTACAAGGATGACTCAATCCGCTCAGCCTCCTCTCGTCCCCATTTCCTCTCAACCCAATCAGATGCACTTCGACCATCTCGATCCTGAACATTCCACCGTGCTCCCTTGCGAAGGAGCTGCTCCACAACAGATCGATGTGCGCTGGTGACGGCCCATAAGAGTGGCGTGCGACCATACTTGTCGTCTTTGGATTCCAGATCTGCCCCAGCTTCAAGCAGCAACGTGACAACCTCGCCGCGACCTTTTTGCGCAGCCCAGGACAGTGGCGAGCGGCCGTACTGATTTCGAGTCTCCAAATCCGCACCACGGGCGAGCAGGAGCCTCACAACTGCCGAATGGCCTTCCTCGGACGCGACTGATAATGCGGTGCATCCTCGTGTGTCCGTCGACTCGAGACTGGCGTCGCGGTCTAGTAGCAATTGCACAATATCGGCCAGGCCCTGCCGGGCAGCCAATGCTATCGGACAGTCCCCTGCCTTGTTGTATTCCAGGGGGGTGGTATTCTGGCGGAGGAGTCTTCTAACCAGTGCCCTCTCGCCTTTCCCCACTGCAGCCATTAGTAGTTGATGTTTCCAACGGTCTTGGATGTGATATTGACAGAACGTCACCGCTCGGAGGGTATCATTCTCAAGATGGCAAGGAACCGCAAGACCGGTATGGCCTTGTACTTCACACGTATAGACCTGTGCCAGGGTCGTACGTTCTTTAGATTGACAAGGTAGTTTGACAAAGTACGACATGTCGGAGCCATAGCAGGATATCTGCCGGATAGACTCCAAAAGGGGGCTGGAATCAACAGGGGACCACATCATGAAGATTTCCTGGTGTCGTCGGCCCCAGAACTCGTGCGTTCCGTCATGCTTGCATGCAGAGCCCAATCTCGTACCATGATGGAGTAGTTGTCTGATGATTTTCTCCGGTCGTTTTGTTGAACCAGAAGAAGGAGAAGAAGTGATCGAGTTATGTGTGTGATCCGTTTTCATAGAGGCCCCCCGATCAAGAATGAATGTCATGTTCTTCTCATGGGTGCTAAGCTCGGCCAGATAAGTGGCGAGTGATAAAATTTTGCCCGTCTGTGTTCGGCTGGTATCGACCAGGAGCTTGACAGCCTCAACATGGAGCCGAATCAGTCCCCACACCATTGTCAGGGCATTTCCGAGAGGGCGGTCACTGAAAGTAAAGTGCAACAGCTCTTGGGCTGATTGTTCGAGGTACTTCCCTCTTTGCAGAACCAATCGCATGGGGGTTTCAATCTCGGCGCCCTTATGTAGGAGCATGTTGACGACGGAGCTGTGGCCCATATGTACCGCCCAGGCCAGCGGAGTCAAGCCATGGTTGTCCTTCGACTCCAACTGGGCGTGTCCCTGGGCTAGTAGTAACTTGATGATCGACTCATCTCCATTGCGGGCCGCCCAGGAGAGAGGCGTCAAGCCGTGCTTGTCTTTCGACCGCAGCAGGGTATGCTGCCCCGAAAGAAGCAGCTGGACCACGCTTTCGTGTCCACGCCGTACAGCAGCTGCGAGTGGCGTAAGGCCGTCTCGGTCTTTCGCCCTTAGCAAGGCAGCGTTCTGTCCTCCGTTGGCGAGGAGGAAGTGGATGACGTCTGTATGGCCATTTTCCGTGGCCCAGGACAACGGCGTATGTTTATAGTTATCCACCACATCCAGGCTGGCGCCTCTCTCGAAGAGAAATTTGACCACGCCGGTGTGTCCGTTTTCCGCTGCCCATGACAGTGGTGTCTGTCCTTCCTTGTCCTTGGCTTCCACCTGGGCCCCCATTTGCACGAGAAATTCGACTAATCCACGATGTCCACTTTGCGCGGCTCGAGATAGGGGGGTGCGGCCATCGTCGTCACTCGATTCGAGGTTTCCACCGCGACCCAAGAGATATTCCACCACCGAGTGGTGCCCATTGGAAGCGGCCAGTGCCAGCGGGGTGGCGCCATCACCGTCCGCTGTCTCGATGTGGGAAGACTGGTAGTCCATATTCAAGCCTTCTTCATACAAAAGCCGCCCGGGCCAAGAAAAATGTATCCAACTATCCTCCTCATCTGGGAGCTGTAATGTTCCTCCTCGTCCTGCAACAAGTAACTGAACAACAGATGTGTGTCCATGACGCGCAGCTAGAGACAAGGCTGTACGGCCGCTCTCATCCACAGATTCTGGCTGGGCACCACAGGCTAAGAGGCGTCGGACAGTATATGTCTTGCCTCTTTTAGCGGCACCGAGTAGCCATGCATCGCGCAGGAATGGAGTCTGATCTAGGAAGGTATTACTAAACTCATCCCGGGATAGAACCGGATCCGCATCCAGCGCATGCTCGAGCCATTCCTCGATAAAGGGTCGCCCGGGTGAGTCCTGACAGCAACATTTGTATCGCACGCAAATGCGGAAATACAATAGACTGGCTCTTTCGGCAACGACATGGTACCTGGAGACACTACTCAGGATGCCGAACGCACCGAGGAGTTGCCCTAGGGCATTTGAAATCAAATGGCAGTGTTTGGTCAGGTCGTCGCATGAGTGTCTGCCGACCTCCAATATCCACGACAACGTGTAAGGGGTGGATGTCTTCGAGCCTGTGAGCGAGGATAAGAGGATGCTGCAGAACAACGCCATCAGAAGTAACGACAGGGCGGCGCTCAACCGGGACAGACACAGGCTGTCCATGTGGCACAGCTCTGCGGAGACAATTGCGGAAAGGAACATATAGGGGATGAGCGAGGAGCCACGACGACAATTTCCGGTATGATAGTTCCATCGCAGGGCATCGCTTTGGAGATAGTCCTTGACAGACTGGTGCATCAGACTAACGACCTCGCCGTCGACCGAAACCAAGGATCCACAGATCTGGGGGATATTCGATGGCCCTTCCAGCTCTTCAGCACCGGGAATCTTGCCACGAGAATGGATGTGGTATGCGATTCTGAGGTCCTTCACGCTCATCGGCTGTCGCGTGACGGTTAGCATCCGGAGGATGAACAACGCCTTTCTCTCGTCCGAACGACTGATGCGACTGAGAATCCAATCGTAGGTGTCGCTGAGTCCTGTCGGGATTTCTTCCAGAATGCGTTCAATCTTCTCCGCTCCGTCCTCGTCGCCGAGATCGATACTGCGCACTTCCTCGATGATATGGGATGCCCACAGAAACGTCCCCCCGGCTTTCCTGCGGAGGACTTCTTGGAGCTTTGCACGCAGCCTCCGTCCGATATCCAGCGAGTTGATTCGCGTGTCGATAAACTCCCGGAGATCCGCATCGATCATCTCGGGTTCGATATTCAGTTTGTCGCAGGGTAGGCCCTCGATGAGTTTCTCGGGCCGAGACGTGATGATAATTTTGAATTTCGCATTGGGGCACCTCTCAAGCATCCCCGTCAGCGTCCCTAGCAAGTCCTGCCGGGTGGTGATATCGCAAACGTCCAGGGCATCAATCAGGAGGTGAATTTCGCGTTTGGAATTCTTGATCAAGGTGAGAAGCATGTCCTTGAGCGCATCGATATTGTCGGAGAAGTCATCTCGCTTCCAGTTGTAATGGTCTTCCACATGCAGGTAGAGCTGATGTTTGGGGTGTAACAGCTGCCACAGGAGCCCTCGGAGGATGGCGGCAGTCGTGTTCCGGCTTTCTTGCATATAATTGCAGAAATAGTAAGCAAGGATGATGGGGGGCGAGTCTTTCTCCAGCTCTGCCAGTCGATCAACCAAGAAGAATGACAAGGTGGTCTTTCCTATGCCGGGGGCTCCTGTGAGAAGCAGGAGCTGGGTATCTCCTGCTGCCAGCCATGTCTGATATTTCGGCTGTTCTAGAATCCATTCACACGTTCCAGAAACCTTCCATTTATGTCTTTGGATAATGCCCTCCATGTCGATTCTCGGATCGGTGAAATAAATCCTCTCCCGGAGCCCCTGGGGAGGCCTTGGAGGGACGGCATGGCATTGATTATTGGATTGTTGCCTGCAAAATATTAATTAGACTGGATTTGAGCTTTCCCCCAGGTAACCCACTGGACATCGCCTATGAATACGTTCGCGGAGTCGAGGACTTGAACCTCGTATTTCGAGTCGCCCATGCTTGTTCATCTTTCCAGGGCATGTGTGGTGCGCAACCGAGTAAGAGACAAACTACGCAATATTTGTCGAATGAATGGAAACGGAAGAAAACTCAAGAGAATGGGCCAGGGGGGATCGAATGATCAAATGGGAATCATTGCTACCGCCAGCCTTGTGGCTGCACGGCTGAGTTTCCGCTGCAAGGCCGATTTACGGGCATTTGCTCAGCCGCGAACATGGGGAATAACCACTGCTACTACGAACTATTTCATCATGGGACACGTCATGTCAGCCGCCAATGAAGACAGAAAGACTGCTCACTGGCTCCCTCCCTGCAGTGGTATCACATTGCATTGCGCCACAGAGGCTGAAGATTGAGCTGATCAACATCAACAGGCCAATACGAGCTCTCTCTATGCTGACACCAGTTCGTCAGTTGTGATATAAGCGGCATGCCCAAATTGCTGCCTACTCTACAAAATTACTTTTTATTCCATCTGTTACCAGTGACTTAGGAAATAATCTCTTGTGACCTGCTCTCCTCAGTTTTTCAACGTAGTAAAACCCTCAACTCGGATCGATATGGGCTCCTACGGGATCGAAATAGTGTCTGATCCACCGGAGGCCGAGTTGGAGTAAGCTCATCCCGAACAAGATGCATCCCCATCATGCTAATCGTTGTGTATGAGTCCCTAGTATAGTCTTCGTCCACGGCCTCGGAGGGCAACGAAGAGGAACCTGGACGGCAGACGGCGATGACGGGCAAGATGTGTTCTGGCCCGAGCAATTTCTTGCCCAGGATCTCCCCAAAGCGCGAATATTGATATTTGGCTACGATTCCAAGTTCTTGTCCGCGTCAGAGTCCGTGTCGCAGAACCGAATGGAGAACTACGCAGCCGATCTTTGTTCCAGCCTCGCGAGTGCGCGAAGCTCCGCAGACACCGTATGAGACGACCAATCGATATGTGCCATGGACGAGAGGGGTACTAGCTAACTGCCAGGTTATCAGTCGAAACGCCCTATACTCCTTGTCGCGCACAGCCTCGGCGGTCTCGTCTGTGCTCAGGTAAGAACCCGCTTCACCCATCGACCCACGACAGACAGCTCATTGACATGGACCCTAGGCTCTCGTGATAGGCGACCGGAGCAGCGCGGGCACCGATACACACAGCATATCGTCCTGTGTTCGTGGCATGGTGTTCTTCGGGACGCCATTCCGTGGCTCCAAGGCCGCAGGGCTTTCAGAGCGAATCCTGCGCATCGTCGGAATGTTCTGGAGCAACACCAGCGCGGCCAATGTGAAAGACTTGACCGAGGACTCGGAGACGCTGAGGATTCTACGAAGCGCATTCCCCGAATTGCTGAGCAAACGCAACGAGTCGCCCCAGAAAATACACGTCACGTTTTTCTACGAGCAGCTGAAGACAAACAGAGTCATGGTACGTACGTCCTTGGTTGTAGTTATGTATGGATCGTATGTAGAGTATGCGGTTGACAAACGCCGGGCATTAGATTGTCGATGAGGAATCTGCAACGATCCCCGGCCAGGGCGAAAAGATCTCCATCCGCGCCAACCATCTGGATATGTGCAAGTTCGAGACCAGGGAGGACGACGTCTACAAGACGGTGGTGCGGCAGCTCGAGAAGATGATCGCAAAGATCATGAATGGGAAACCATCTTCCGAGGTAGGTTGGGCGGACGCTGCAACCGGTTCAAGATGGGATACATAGATACTAATTCATGTCTTGCAGAATGCACCCAAGTATCAGATCCGCAATGATCGATGCGCAATCGGAAGCATCGGCGATGTTGGAAGCCAAGTGAACAATTTCCAGATTCCCCAGTGATGGTACAGAATGAATTAGTGTATTGGTTGGTGATTATGTTCTTGGATAGCCTCAACCCGTAGCCCCCCCCCCCCCCCCCCCCCCTACATCCTCTGCCAGAATAGAAAACCCATCCCCATCACACCCGACTGTCTCGCACCCGTCGAGACTGACCCTCTCGCATTGTCCGCCGGTCCGAACCCCGTCGAAACCACCAGAAGACGACCGCAGCAACCACTCCCAACAGAAAGTCCCATACCGCCCAGAACCGCGGACTCGGCCCTCGCATATTGTTTAGCAGCAGCTCGGTCTGGAAATCCACCGCAATATACTCCTTCCCCACCTCCAGGCCTCGAATTATGGACTGCGCCACCGTGCGCGGCGAAGGCACGCGCTGCTCTAGCTCGAGTCGCGTGTGGTCTGTTCCCTCGAGCGCCTTCAACAACCCCGGCTTATTTTCCTGCTCCTCCAGAAACGACGTCGACATGAACGTCCCCGGAAAGGAGCAATGCACGCGGAAGGCATCTTTGCCATACAAAAACAGCTCCTGGCGTAAGGTGTCAGCCAGCGCGCGGATGGCCACCTTGGCTGGTGTGTAGGCGCCGTATCCCGGGAGCCCTAAGAAGGCGGCGGTCGACGAGGTCAGCACAATGTGCCGGGGAGAGGGCGTCTGGGGCGCCTTTAACCACAGGCGCAGACATGATTGGACGATGAAGATGGTCGTGTAGTAGTTTAACTCCATGCATGATGTGATGGCCTGGGGAGAGATATCGGCCAGAAAGCCGACTTGGTCGGGGGTGCCGCCTGCGGTGCAGATGAGGATGTCTGGTGGGTGATAGCGATGCAGAACGCGATGGACCTAGTGGGAAGGGTTTAAGCCTTCTGATGGATCAACTGTCTCACTAATGCAACGTACCTCCTCTGGTCGGGCCAAGTCCACTGCAATGGCGTCCACAATCTGCTTGGATGAGATGCATGCGGCTTGAACCTCCTGGCGTGCGATACGCAAGGTGTCCGCCGAGCGTGCCAGCATCAGGAGATTGGCGCCTGTTAAACGAGTCAGCTATATGTATAAGCATATATATATATATATATATATATGCATTCATTCATGATAAGGTCAAAGTCTCACCTTTGGCCGCCAACTCCAACGCCATCGCCTTGCCTAACCCCTTCGACCCCCCCGCCACAACCACCAGCTAATGACCTGTCAGCGTGAGGTGAGACTCGTCTGGTCGAGAGAGAGAGGAGAGAGAGGGAGAGAGAGAGAGAAAGAGAAGATGGCGGACCTTTCCTTCCACATTGAACTTGTTATTGCTCCCGACGAGGGAGAGGATGTCTAGTTTCATTATGGACTATAATAGTAATACACCAAAAGTTTGAAGGGATACTCCCTGCTGGGTTTGTCTGAACATGATGAGTGATTAACTCAATATATTCCACGCGTGCATCCCGATCAGCAAATGTTTGTGTGGACACGCGACGTGGTATGCAAGGGGGGGTTAGTGGAATGAGGCGGCCGCTATTTACTTCGAATGTGATAGATACGAACGAAGCCCGAGATGATCATCTCCCTCCGGAGGGACATTCTGAGTTAATTATTTAAAAATAACTGCCCAATTTCCCGTCAAACAGAGGACGCAGGAAGTTCAAACACCATGCGTCCCTCAAACCACGTCTGTACCACCGTCGCCCCATCGAATTCTCCCTGGCTGAGATCGCGGTCCACCGCAATAAAGGTTGCCTTCTTACCCACCTCGAGACTGCCGACGCGATGCTGGGCACCGACAGCCTCCGCGCCACTCATCGTCAACACGCGACAGAGGATCTCGCCGCCCCGCTGGCGGACGGTCTTGCCACCGACGAGATCGACATGCTCCCCGCCAGGAAGATATTCCACCTGATCGACAATCGCGGCGAGGGATTCAAACAGCGACGGAGTAGTCGGCAACATCCAGTCGGACCCGATGGTCATGTGGGCACCACTAGACAGGACCCCGTTGAACGGCCATTTAAACAGGTCGGCGTACTCGCGGATCAGGTCGTGCTCGTGGAACATGGCGGGCGACATTTCGGCCGTGACCCTGAGCGAGGCAAGACGGGCAACATCATCTAGACAAAAAAGTCAATCACCGTTTATACCATTCCAGGTCTAATCTCTAGGGTCGACAGGATATAACACAAACCAGGATGAATAGCATTGCAGTGTGCGATCTCATGACGAGGCCCGTTGGGATTCAGTTTGCGGACGCGCGCAATCGTCTCCAAAGCCTGTCGCGCCGACCCTTCGCCGGCGACATGCAGTTTGCACGTCATGCCACGCGCATCATACTTCGCCACCGCGTCGTACAGGAACTCCCAGTCCAGAGTGAGATGTTTGGCAACGGGCCGGCCGCCGCTGTCCAGGTCGCTGTGCGTAAACTCCGGGGGCAGCGGGGCGCCGTCCAGCCAGAACTTGACGAATTGCGTGTGGACGTGTTTGCTGCGGAAGCCTTCCGCGACGTCCAGCACGCCGGCCAGACTGTCCTGCGGCTCCATGGCGAAATACGTGGGCGCGCAGACAATGTGGGTCGAAATATCCAGGTCCAGCCGGTGTTCGTCTTCGAGCTCTTTGATCGCGTGCAGGTAGAGGGTGTTGGCGGACGCCTCCTGGCAGGAGGTGATGCCGTACTGGTGGCAGATGGCGATGGCGTGGTGCACCGCGCGCTTGACATGCGCCAGCGGCGGAATGGGGAGACAGTCGAACACGCGGGTCATGGCGTCTTCGACGACCTCGCCGGTCAGAGTTTGACCATCGGCACGCCGGACGTAGTAGCCACCCTTGGGGTCGGCGGCGCCGTCGGGGGAGATGCCCGCGCGCAGGAGGCCGGCGGTGTTGAGCAGGATGCGATGGCAGGAGACTTCCCGGATGAGCACGGGCTGGTCGGGGTACTTGACGTCGAGGTACTGGCGGTCGGGGACGCCGTTGGGGAAATGGCTGGCCTGGTAGAAGTTCCCGATCAGCCAGTCGCCGGTGACATTGGCGTAGGCACAGGCACAGGAGCCATGCGCCAGCCGCTGGTGGATGTTGTCTGGGGTGGAATCGAAGCCGATGCGGGCCTCGTTCAGGGCCTGCATGCCGGCTGTGAGGAGATGGGTGTGGGCGTCGTGGATGCCGGGCATGATGAATCGCTGGCGCAGGTCATATTGCACCAGATTGCGGTCTTTGGCAATCTGGCGCACTTGTTCGTCGGTGCCAATGTATTCGATGATGCCGGTGGGGGACACAATGAATGCTTCGGCCCATGGCTGCTTAGGGTTGATGGTGTATACGCGGCCGCCGACAAAGGCAAGCGCATTGTTGGCGTCATTGGATGAGTAGACACGCATGCTGAGAAGAGGAAGAGTATTTCCCAAGTGATCTCTGTCTAGCTAACGAGGTAATTGAATGGGTCTTCTCCCCCGTTTATATGTGTAGTGTGGGGTAATGGTTCGGAATTGATTCCGACTCAGATCGATGATGATTGATATGGAGTTAGCCGAACCTCAGGATTAGCAATCATCGTTTGGCTATGATGATAGGCTGGAAAGAGGGGGATTCAAAAGGGTTGTTGCTAGTTGCTTCATTGGAATATACACTTATATGTCTAGGTATGTAGCTAAGCTATGATTATTTTGTGCTGTGACGCTCAGTCAGAGCGCATAAGCTCCGTGGTCACTGATGCTCGTCTGACCCAAGATATCGGTACTTTGGCACACCAGCTCTCATATCGGTTTCCAATCCTTTGTATTCAATGGTTTGAGGGTCTCCGGGGACAACGTCGATGCAGTTATCACTCGGTTCCACCCCATCCCTCTCATCAAACATGAGTCTTTTGGTGGGGCGCTCAACAGTGACCTTGTACCTACCGGGCTCTGATGCATCTATAAGAACCCCGCGCTTGGCGAACGAGAGATACTTAAGCGGCTGCGGCCAGTCCGCGTCTCTCGAGATGCACTTGTCGTTCACCAGAAGCCTTGCGGTGAGGACGCAAGGCTCCTCGCGAGTATTGGCGATGGTACCAGACAGGATCTCGGTCGTTCCGTTGGCAACAAGGACGCAGCCATCTTTGACAACAGGAGCACGAATATCCTGGCCAGTGGCCACGGAAACGAAGCGCAGCTCCACTTTAGCGTAGGCATCCTTCATCAAGCTGTTGGTGACCCAAAGAGCGTATGGAGAGGACTGGCTCGGCCTCGCGTGGCAGACAGTCACATCGCTATAATCACGTTGCACACCAATAGCGAGAGGTTGCATTGTCCGTGAAATCGTGTAGAAAGCAGGCTTCTTGCGCAAGAAGTTATCGACGATGGCCCATGATGTGCCGGGCCAGCAGTCGTTGAGCTGCCACACGAGGGCGCCACCACAGCGCCGTCCATCCCCCCACTGTCGGCGCCAGCCTCGGTAAGCGAAAGTTATTGCCTCACTTTGAAGCAGTTGCGTTATATAGACGTGCGACTGTGCGAATAAACATAATCGATCAGCTGGATACGGCAAAAAAAAAAAGGGGTGCTCACCTCCAATCCTGTCATGGCCGGAAAATTGTCGGCTAAGTAGAGCGCAATGCGACGGGCATGCCCATCAGCCTTGTTATGGAAGTCGAGGGTTCGTGAGTGGGAAGCGAGTTCGGAAGGATTGGTGACAAAATCACGGATGGTCGACATGGCCGGAAATGCTTCCATGCCAAACTCGCTGTTGAACCTGCCTCCGATACGATCGAAGGTCTGGTAATGCTCTTGTGTGCCATGCCAGACTATCCGCTCATTAGCAATCGTGTATATGTTTTGAAATATGTAGACCTACCATCCCACTGGTGAATATCACCAACTTTCGGATCCGCGCTGTGCTTGCCGTTGGAGAACGGAGAGCCCGGCCAGTACGGAACTCCATGGCTCTCCCCAGAGACAATGGATGGCAGTAAATGCTCGTAGATGTACCGTGCCGGGAAGCTTCCTTTCAGCCAGGAGTCGGGGTTTTTGTTGGAGTAGTCGTAATCCAGGTTGTACCCTTCCTGGAACTGGTAGTCTTCGTTGTTCCCTGCATAGAGAATCACCGATGGGTGATGGCGCAGTCGGTGGACTGCCTGCTTGGCCTCTTCGGCGACGGACTCAAGCAGCGCTGGCCAGGCTGGATAGCTTCCACATGCGAACATGAAGTCTTGCCACACGAGAATTCCAAGCTCATCACACGTGTCGTAAAAGCAATCTTCTTCGTATATACCGCCACCCCATACCCTTCAACCGGAAAAGCAGCAGCGTGTTAGCCTAGGATAAGATCCAAGCATTGGTGTTGGGGCATGAGAAAGGGGACTCACCTTGTCATGATTTGATTTCCATCGACCATGAGCTGCAGCCACTGTCGGTACCTTGCTGGGCTGATTCTAGGTATGAAGTTGTCCGAAGGAATCCAGCAAGAGCCGCCACAGAACACGTCGATGTTGTTGATTCGGAAATAGAACGACACTCCGTGGCGATCCTCCTTCTGCACCAGTTCGTTGCGGCGGAATCCGGTCTTTCTGGTCCAGTCGTCCAGGGTAGTGTCGCCTTCAAGTACCTCAACTGTGACGCTATAGAGTGCCTGTTGGCCATATCCAGCAGGATACCACAGCTCGGGGTGATCTTTTTACTCTGAATGTCAGTTTTCATTTCGACATCCACTTAGGTGCCAGAGAGGGTGGCATATCACGTACCGAGGGAGAAGTCGATACTGAAGGAGGCCTGCGAGGCTAGGTCATCCACCGTCTGGGAAAAGACTGTCTGACCAGAAGACAAGCGTATCGATAACCGAGCCCGGTTGCATTCTCCTTGGACGTGTACATGCACCGTTCCCGTGACCTTCTCCAAATCTTGGTGCACGTCGTACTTAATCCAAACGTCCTCGATATGGGCGGAGCAGATTTGCAATCGCACTGGTCGCCACGGCCCGGCCGTCATGAGAACAGGACCCCAGTCCCAGCCCTATGACTTGCGCTGTTAGAAATCCGAAGAAGATAACAGCCAACTGGGAACGCGACGGCATGGACTCACCCAATGATACTGCGCCTTTCGTACAGCCACCCGGCCGGATTCACCGTTGTGGGCGATGAAGCGATGCTCGGAATGCTCCTTTTCCAATGCGCGTCCGCGGAGTAACGCACTGTCAAAGTCAATGACAAGTTCGTTTGGAGCATCGCGGGTGAGAAAGCGAGTAATGTTGACGCGGTGGCTGAGAAACATGTTTTCGCTCTCGAGGATGACGGTTTTGTTCAGACGCACAGAGGCGAATGTATCGAGGCCCTCAAATATGAGATAAACAGAAGCATCGTTGGGAACATCTGGCACGTCAAAGTCGGTTCGATAGGCCCAGGATGACTCGCCGACTCACTCGACGTCCAGCTCGTTGCTGTCGAGAAATGGATCTGGGATACTGCAGGACGAGAATGCATCAGCGAATTTCTTGAATTACCACACACCCAAAGAGCAGTCAGTATTCACAATGGCATTCTCCGCAACTTACAGGCCATTATCCATTAAATCAAGATGGACCACGGTAGGAACCCTCTGAACATGCTTCCAGTCGCCGTCTTCTTCATCCGTTCTCTTGAAGGTCCATCCCGAGGATAGCTCGCGCGTAGTACTCGTAACCCCCATTTTTTTCGAGCCACGTAATTCTCTCGGTCAAAAAAACAAGTATTACGCTTTGGTTAGGTAGTCAGGATAAATCATTTCGTCGAGGTTGTGGTCTGACCTATATATACCAGACCAGACCCACCAGGACTGGGTCTCTCTTCACCTAACAAACATACTGGGGACTCAATGGAAAGGTCTAACTAACCAAGGCTACCGCCACATGGGTGGAGATCTCTCCATAGTGGACATTCCACGCGGAGATATATATCGACGTCTTCTTGAAGCTCGAACGCGTTTTCACATTTCCGCCCTAGGGGGCTGGCTAGCGATGTTGCTAAGGTACCGCTGGTAAGCTTAGATGCGAGCTCCATTTTCTCCAATCTTTATCTAATGGAGAAGAGGAAAGAAGAGGGCCATAAATATATCTATAATATTAATAGGGCCCTCTGTGAATGCCCAATACCTCTGCAGCTATTGATGCAACTCTCGACCTGGGGCAAAGGCTATCTCTAGCTTTATGGAATATGCATCATAATCTACTTCTGCTCCACCATGCATGGCAAGTCACTGTGGGATTTCAAGTGACAACGAAATTTCTACATATGCACAATAGCGTTCCTCCAGAAGTCAAGACAGCTAGCTTTAAATCTGCAGACCTTCATGAAATGCAAGGTCAAACACCTCATCACACCCCCAGTTCGTAGCCGTTATGTTGAGGTAGTCAATGTAGTCAAAATTCCAGTAAGCTTCTTTCTCCAACGTATCCAGTGGCTGAAACCCGTCAACAATATGGCTAGCTCCACCATAATCTTCAATTACCGTAGGAGTAGATATAGAGCAAGCGGCCTTGGCTGCCCCATAGAGAAATTGCACGACCTCGAGGCTCCGTGTGGCTCCCGCACACCATGGTCGCATTTCTCGAAGGAGATGCAGCACTCTTTCAATGCTCTTCTCACAGAGTACTGTTTGGTTGGATTGCGTATCTTCGCCATGGGTGCCCGCGATAAACCCCAATAGTGCAACCATAGCCGCCTGGAACAAGTGCCACGAGCTATTCCATGTGGACACTTGGTTCGGAAACCAGTCCGAGGCAATGGTATCAATGGTCTCAAAAGCGATGGTCAGGCAGGCCATCCCTATGGAGCGCTTTTCTTCTTCTATGCGGTCAGTGGTGTTCCCTTTAAGACACCAGGAGGACGACGACGCACGGAGGGCCGTGACTAGGAGGTAGGGCCGATAAAGGGTAAGACGGAGAGTCATGAAGCGGCAGCGAAGTAGGGCACTTGCGATAAGCAACCCAGGGGGGTATTCTGTATCTACTGTGTTTGTTACGGAAGAGAGGCGGAAGAGAGGCCTGCCAGCCAAGGAGCTCTGAATCAAAGACAGTGATCTCGTGCGGGGTGATGAGAGGGGGTTCTACCATCCGGTCCTGGATCCGGGTCGCGATCTTGCAAAATTCGTGACTAGCATGGAGCGACAGGCTATCATAGTCTCGGGGCAGTGGTGTTGGAATGGAAATGAAAAAAGTGCCTGGGCTCCAACGCCCAAGGCTCGGGCGACCCAGGGTCACGCCAGCCCAGGTGTCAAGACAGAAAACAGACCACCAGGTATGCATCCGCGTCTGGGCGGACTTACAGCTGTGCTGGAACCTGAAATCTGTTGCTTGAGCCCGATGGAGACCAATAGCTGTAGCCATGCGCAGAGCAGCGCCCATGACGGCGCTGGCCGTATTGGGCTTGTTGAGATAATGTAGATAATAGCCCCCAAGAAGCCCTAGGGCCTGAACGGTATACAGGTTTCCAGATCCGACACATTGGAAATCGAGGTGCCGCGAAGCGCGCTTGTAGAAGACGCCATGTTGCTTATTGTCTGGCCTATGGGCAGCGATACTACCCAGGGTGAGCACCATATGCAGCAACGCCAGCCAAGGTCCTTGGCCGCTACCTCTGCCATCGGCTGCACTATCACCAGAGATCTTCTTCGTGTACCGTGCACGAAAATCCACCTCATCGACCATAGGCGTGATTGCGTGGAAGTGGGAGAAGTAAGCGTTCACGACAAGCAACTCGTCGCTTGGCGATGTCGTCTGCATCTGGATGATCGGCTGTTGGTCTGAACCCTGGCGCGAATGTCCCAACCCCTTCATACCCCGGGCCTGGGAGACCGCCTGTCGAACAGGATGCGATATACGAGTAATTACTCGTAGAACCGCAGGCATTGACGACATGCCCAGATACGATGTCTTAGATTCATCCAGGCATAGTGACAACCCATTCACATCGTCAGTCACTAGGGGATATGCCCCGCTCTGCTCTGCAGGCTCGTCCCGTGCAAACTCTTGTTCGGGGGATGGCTCCAGGCTCATGAGATCCTCGTCCACAGATGGACGATCTGCCGGGTTCTGAGGTTCCAACAAATGATCTGTTGATTCGTGAGTAGCGCATTCATCTCGTAGCAGGTCCAATAGTTGACTTCGAGACATCGATTCCAGCTGCTCGGCTGACACGTCAGGGAACAAGATGCCCAGAACCTTCTGGGACGATGTATTAGCTCGGCAGATGTGTTCATGGTCCCTGCGGGATTATACACGATCAGTGAATTTGCACCACAAGGAGCTTGTGAGGTCAGTGGGATTGACCCAAACCTCCAAGATGGCGCGGTCCGAATCTTTCTCGGGGGATATTTGCACAAGTGAGGCACCTGGTAATAGACACATTGGTGACACGGAGTCCTGCCGCCTTCACAGCGGATGCGGCGACGGCGACACTCGGCACAGGAACGAGTTGACCGTCTGGCTGTTGCTTTTGTGCTGTTCATGACGAGGCCCTCATCCATCTCAGTGAGGTTGAACTATCCAGTGGCTGCTGTGACCTTGTGCAGAATGATTTTCCATCCCCGGTCTCTTCCAAAACCCCATTCTTCGCAGGTCCAAGGTGTGAATTTCCTTATTTTTTTCTTACTGTTCTCAAGCTCCGGGATTGTGCAATTCCGTGTTAGTGTGGCCGAATCTTCAGTCTGATTGGTGCTTGAACATGGGGTAAATATGGGGGGTGACACGGAATTAGCAAAACTCCTTCCTAGTCTGCAGTATACATGCCTACATGGTCATTATCATTAGATAAATAGGCCATTACGCAGGTCCACTTGGGATGCATTACTGCTGATATCAATCGTTTCCCTCGTTTAGTCCAAATTAATGAAGAGAATTCCCTGAATCGACTACTAACTAATGAAGTGTAAACACTTTGTTCTGCTTCCGCTGGCTGCGCTAGCGGCTGCAGAGTCCCCGGCCACATCCCCCATGGGGGCAGAGCAGCCGAACCTCGGCGGACAATGGAATGCACGAAACACCAACGGGTCCATATCCATCCCTGCTACGGTCCCGGGCCTCATTCAGACAGACCTCTATGCAGCTGGCATCCTCCCGGATCCCCTCGCGGAGAATAATTGTTGGTCACTCTTCTACCATTCCTGTTCAGTGTTGTTATGTTGTTATAGTACTTGTTGACAATAGGGGCCTCCCGCAGTTGAGCTCTATGACTGGGTCCCTCAAGAGAACTGGACATTCTCCCGTCAGATACCAAAACACTCGCCACTAGGACGGGCCTGGTCTTCATTCAAAAGAGTCTACCTTGTGTTCGATGGCGTTGATACGGCCGCCAACATCCGCTTCAACGACGAATCGATTGGTTTCGTCAACAATCAATTCCGCCAATGGACATTCGATGTCACTTCGTCCCTGCAATTGTCTGGCAAAAAGAGGAAGACTTCCACGCTGGAAGTTGAGATCTTAAGTCCGATCGAGTACGCGTTAGGTGTTTTCGTGTCTACGGGGTCACCGTATACCGTCTTCACCAATTATGCTGAGGTGTACCCAGAAGGGCGGGAATATATTCGAAAGGTAATCGCCTTTCCTGTGCAATGGATTACTTGAGAGACTAAAGGTTATATAACAGGTCCAGTCTGATTTTGGTAAGCTTTGAATTTGCCTTGTCCATCGCCTTGTGCATCCGCTCGTATGCCAATAAATAAACTCATTCGACCAGGATGGGACTGGGGTCCTCATTTCGCCCCCCAAGGTATCTATCGTGACGCCTATCTGGTTGGACTCGATGATGGTGCATTTGTCACCAACTCTTTTGTGGACATTTACAAGCCAGGCCAACGGCCCAATACTATTCCAACACAATCCGATCCCTGGATTGTGAATGTGAGCATTGACTACCTCACGGCTTCCGTGAGCGACCACTCGATCCTCGCTGTCGACATTGACGGTCATGGCAGCCAGCGCCACAATCCAGTCCTGGGAGTTGGCAAGAACTCTGCCACTGTAGAATTTGAAATTCCCGACTCCCAAGTCGAGAGATGGTGGCCGGCGGCATTCGGTATGCAACGACTATAGCGTGCATTGGGGGGAAGATTCTGACCATTAAAACAGGGAAGCCAGTCTTATACGATGCCATTATCTCTCTATACACAACCGATTCTAGGAAAATCAAATCCAAAACAGCATACAAGAAAAGAGTTGGCTTTCGCACTATTGTCCTCGACCTCTCACCATATGCGGACCGGGAAGGCAATCACTTCTCCTTCCAAATCAACGGTAACGTGATGAATGCCAAAGGTCAGTTACAAGAACCCCTTCATCAGTTATGTCAAACTGATATATGGGCACAAACAGGAAGTAATATGGTTCCGTTGAGTCCTTTTGAGCCCACCGTGACCCGGCAGAACTATAGGCAAATTATTGAAGCCGCCATTGCCAGTAACTTCAACATGCTGCGAGTGTGGTCTTCGGGCAATTACTACACAGATGATTTCTACGAAGCAGCGGATGAACGTATGTGCATTTATCACCTTGTCTGGTTTAGCACCTTGTCTGGTTGACTAGCATCACTAACCCTGACCTCGTGCTGAAAAAAATTGCAGTGGGTATCCTACTCTGGTCCGAGTTCCAGTTTAGTGATAACTACTACCCAGTGGTTCCATCTTTCATCGACAACGTCGCGGAGGAGGTCAAGTATCAGATGCGCCGCTTGAACCGGTATCCATCCATGGCGCTATGGTGCGGCGGTAATGAGCTGGCAAAGTATACCCAGCTGGCCAAGAATAATGCCACCTACGGCGATTCGTGGATTCGCAACCAAACAATACTGCTGGATCAAACACCATGGCCTCTTGTTTACAGCAACACGCGCTCTTTGTCCTGGCTGGCGAGTAGCAACTCACAAGGGTATCTCAGCTACAACCCGGCGACGGGCAATTGGGTGAATCGCAATGGGACTGTAAACGCCTACCATGGTGCCATCGAAGACTACAACCTGGGCCTGGACCAAGTCTTTAACCACGCAGACATTCCAGCTGGTCGATTCGCGGTGGAGTTCGGTGCCATGTCAGTAGTCTATGATCCAGTCCTTAGGGATTGATCGTGTCATTGCTAAGAAAAATCATTTTCAACAGGAGCTATGATTCTCTCGAATCCTATCAAACCATCTTCAAGGATGATGAGATTCGGCAAGATGGAGAGGTTCTTTTGAATCGCTGCTATGACGGAGGTTGGTCTTCGATACGATAACCCTTATAACGGTAGGGTACTTTTGCTGACTTCTCGATTTAATCCATTGAATGTAGGATCCTACGAGTCACTTTATGCAGGGATCAAGCGTTACTATATCATGCCCAACAAGACCCAACCACTACATCAGTTCCGCCAATTCTCATGGACCTCTCAGATCTACCAAGCTGAAATCATGAAACATCAGATCGAGTCTTACCGTCAGTAGCCTAATATCCATACAACCTGTCTCTGGTGGAGCATGGAGTTGCTGGGACACACACTAATTATCATATAGGCCGCTCTATCAGCCTCCCTGAAAACAATCTTGGCCAGCTATTCTGGCAGCTGAATGCGCCTTGGACGACCCTCACGCTTAATTCCATCGAGTACACGGGTCGCTGGAAGGTGCTTCAATACGTGGCAAAGCAGACCTTCCGTCCAGTCGTTGTGAGTAGCTGGTTTGAGCCATCGAATCAGACATTGCGCGTCTGGGCGGCCTCAGACGCGTGGGAGCCAGTTTCAGGCTCCATAACCGCCAAGTGGATGACCTGGACTGGTGACGTCCTCTCCACAGACACGCATAACTTCTCACTGTCGGCACTCGATAGCGCTCAGGTTAGCGAGCACGTTGGTTGGAACACAATCCTACCACCAAAAAGCTTGGCCAAGGATCTCGTGCTACTCCTAGAGCTCGCAGCCCATTCATCTCAGCCGGGAACAGAGTATAGCAGCGAGAATTTCTGGATCCCTGGATATGCCAGCAATGCAACTTTGGTCGACCCCGGTCTGAAAATTACCTACCTGGGAGATCTTAGTTGGAGTGTAACCGCCACAAAAGGCGTCGGGGCCTATGTGTGGCTCACAGTGCCAAAGGGTGTGATGGGATTCTTCGATGATAATGCCGTTTTCTTGGCCAAAGGCGAGGCGCGTGTCTTCAAATTCACGATGCAACAAGAAGACCACGGCGACGGGAAGTGGATTCAAGAAGTGACGGTCAGCTCGTTGTGGGATAATTTGCTACCATAGTGTGATTAATGTTCCTTCTTGCTAGTCTGTGCTTGTATTTTTTTTTTTTTTTTTTTTAGTAGGTGGATAAAACAAGGTCTATGCATATGTTGAACCTGCTGAGACGAGACGATTTGAATTGACTAACTGCTTGGATATTTCAAGAACTATTGGAATAGGTAATAATCAATCTTGAGATGAATGAACTCTTCAAACTTGAACCTCCTCTTTCCTCCCGGTGCATAGACTCAACCTGCTTGCCTCTGTCGGCAATACATTAATTTAATATCGTCAGTTTTGCGACAGTGGGTAGAGACATACTTTGATATTTCGGCTATTATCTCGTCGAATATCACTTCTAGGTAGACTGACCTTCGGCCTTACTCCATGGACCTGGCACCGGCACAGGGAATGGTTTCGGCACAGGGAACGGCTTTGGCACTGGGATTGGAGCAGGGACTGGCACTGGCACTGGGACTGGATAGGGAGGGAAGATATCCGGTTTTGGCTCAGCCTTATCCCTCTCCTCGAAAATTCCATCTATATATCTCGATCAGTATTCAAGTCTCTGTATCTATTGCAAACATCGTGGTTTAGGACGTATACATACCATGTTGGAGCCGTCCCTTGTTCAAGTTTCCATATGGATAATAATCGTCGTCGTCATCGTCATCGTCATCATCATCGTCCCTTGCAATGTTCCTATTACTTATATCATCTGGCGACACTCTGTTAGACTTTTCAACCAGCTCCAGCTCTCCAAGGCCTTCCAGAGGGAGTGGTATCGCCAGGCCGAACCCAACGATAGCTCCAAGAAGGCTGATGAGGAAGTTGGATAGATGCATTTCGAGTAGGATAGCTCTGGCTTGGATGGAAAATTTTCAAGGACACTTTGGAATTGCTGGAAAGAATCTTCGAGTTGATGTTGCAAAATCACGACATTTTATACCCAAGAATTCCACGGAGGACCCGAGGAGACGAAGAACAAACGAAGGTCGGTATACACAGTCTGTCCTACGCAAGACAGTGTCGGGCTGTTCTACCCTACCTATTCTCTAGCCCAGTCGGGGACTATCGCCTACAATCAACTTATTTTTAGCTTGCTAGAGGTCTCACAGCGAGGTTCGTTCGCCTCGTCTGTGGTGCGCAAACTTGTGACTTGACGGGGACCTCCTCATGTAACGGTAGAACAGACTGTTGTTTCACGGGCCTGATAGGACATCTTCCAATCGGTGACGCAGAGTGCTGATCGAGAAAGAAGGACACATCACACTAGGTAGGTGGTTGAGTGGCTGGCAATTCATTTTCCAAGACACTCCTTGAACACAGCAGAAGATGCATGCACCAAGGGCCTGGATGTCGTAGGTAAACACATAATGTCTCCGGTCGCTGGTAGGCATCGCGCACATTTTGTCGAGCAGATTTTATTGGCATATGAATTCACAGGGTGTCTATTCGCTGCACCCTTCAAGACAGATTGGCGCCTTATTCCGTGGCCCAAGATAACATACCAAGTCAAAAAATCGGAGGCAAAGAGGGAGAGGCATTCTAATGACCGATGTCCTCTCACAGGTCACGACGATGAAACAGACTCCGAAACCCAAAGAGAAGCATCCCCATCGTCCAAATCCGCAATGCGTATCATTTGGATGTCCCTGACTGTCGCAAACATCGTCCTATTGGGTATTCACATTCTTCTCTTCTTCAGCTGGAACGGACAAGCATCATCTGCGAGAAACATGGCGCTACGACGGCTGTCCTATTGGTGTGAGTGCCGTTCAATCCAATATTTATGCCTGATAATAAATACTTCAGCTCCTATTCTGGATGATATAGAGAAATCAACGGGACCGTCTTCTCCAAGAAGAACCAGGTCCTGAGAACGACGACGCGTGGGAGGAATATGAGCACATCCGCGCCCACATTGTGACTCGGGAGGAAATTCTCAAGCTGGGCAAAGACCCTGACCGAATTGCCCGGTTCGACGATGCATACTGGGGATTCGGAGAGGACGCATACATGGTGCAGCTCGACGTCATGCATGTGAGTTGACTGGGGGGGGGGGGGGGGGGGGG